>JAYDZE010423683.1:0-16596 GCA_034509125.1 Monilaria moniliformis | reverse complement strand
ATGTATTTTCTTACTTCTCTAAATGCTATATATTAGTTTTGAGTTGAAATGACATTCATTTATTGATGTATTTCTTTTTTACAAATATACAATTATCAAAATTAATATATTAATTAAAAAAATTCATAAATTTTTTTGAACCCGATTGCCCGACGGGTTAGCCCGAAACCCGAAGGGTTAGGGTTATGAATTTCTTACCCGACAAAATTTGCAACCCGAATAGCCCGTACCGAATAGTCCGACAATCCGAGCAGGTTGGCCCGATTAACATCCCTACTCATAAACACGAACAGTCAGCAGATAATTAATTCAATAATAAGCAAAAGTATAACAGCTAGCTCCTAACATAACTTTAACTTTGAAATTTTTTTGTTGTATAAATTAATAGTTAGTGAGCAACATTCCCGCTCCATCAGGCAAGTTAAAGGATCATTTTGCTATGATGAAGTAGGGCAGCTAAAGCAACTTAGGGTCTCACTTAATAAAGGTATGATTGAGTGAAAATTGCACAAGTAAACGAGGAAATGATGCCCAGCGAATGTCAATCATTTAGGCATAATGCCCCTTTCCTTTGTGTTATCATTACTTGTGGTTGAAATTTCCTTTGATATCAGCTTCCAATAGTAATAAACTTTAAATTAAAATAATAATAATAATAAAATTTGGTTGGTTGTAGTTTCCTAAAGCTCTACGAAAATGGGCAAACAAAAATATGAAATGCATACAGAAAAAAAAGGCGTCATGTCCAAGTGTAGCGATCTAATTTTCCACATTATAATAAGTAATATATAATGATGATACTAATTTACAAGTAACCTCTGTTGGAATAGAAAATCAATTTCAATTGCAGACATTCATTGATCATCAGCAAAAGTTGAATTTCATAAAGAAAATAAGTAAAGTGGATGACCGGAGGAAGCCCTAATAATTATAAACAAGAACAAGTAAACCAATAAAATAAGGAAATTTCTAGTAAGAGGAAACAATTAAATTCAAAAGTCGTAATGATGTCTTGATTTGACCAAAGGCACCTTTTTATATTTTTGAGCGAGGTAACACAGGCATGTCATGATACGTCATTGTAGCACAATACATAGTACTAGTAGGAGATAGTTATTATATAATTTGCTCTAACAAATTACTTATCTTTGTATATATAATAATAATAACTTCTATATACAAATTATTTATCTTTGTATATATAATAATAATAATAACTTCTATATCAATATTTTCTTACAACTTATAATAATAATAACTTCTAGATAATAAAAATATAATAATACTATTGGTTGAACATAATAATTAATATATAGTGTAAATAAACAAAAAAAAAACTTAGTGCAAAAATTTATCTTTTTAAAAATATTAATAAATACATAAAGATCTAAAAAGTTATAGTAATATCCATTTAAAAGATAAGAATAAAAAATTATGAAAATTTCATGTAGAATGGTGAACCAATATTGGAATGGCTTATCTACACTCTATAGATACAATAATATTTTATTTGAGTAGCTTTTTTTCAAAATGATGTTGACCTATGGCTAAAGAAAATTGAAATAAAGCATTACAAATTGGGCCGATTGTTGGGGTCTGAGAGCCCGTTTAAAGGGATATAAAACAGAAATATTAAAAGGTGTTTAGAAAATATAATATTCATCAATATTAAATTTTTCACAAAATCAAACCTTATGCATATGGCTAAAATGATCTCATATCATGTGAATTATTTTATATATCTTTATAAAGTTTTTGTTTAGTGGAATTTATTTCATAAAATCAAACTACAAACACAATCCAATCTTTGAATATTAAAAATAGAATACAATCTAAATAATCGACATTTTGGACTGTTAAAATACAACTATTATACAATTTATCATAATTAATTTGGAAGTGTTAAATGTTCAACTACCACTAAGTAGTAATATTAAATTATAAGATCAGATTCATACAACATATATAGTCACAAATCTGGAAAATATTATTTTTGATAAAGGAGATGTATATTAATTATGTTGGTCTTCTTCATCACATCACGTATTTCTTTTTGTATTAATCTTTTTTTAGTTCTATAAATAAAGCCATTCTCATATTAATATAGAGCTTTATTTTTTTCATAAGAATTTATTATAATTCAAAATATTGAATTTTTGATTTTTTTTGCATGAGTTCTTCAATTTTTTAATACTAGACAAATTATTTTGACCATTTGACTATCACTTACACTATTAATACCAGTTCAATTGAGTTAATGTCATCTATGTGAACAAATTTCCTTGGTAAAAATCTGACAAAGAGTGGATTGAGATGGGAAGAAGAAGAAAAAGAAACACCACAGAATGTCGAACACTTAGGCCTTTCGTCGAACATTTCGCGTGCAATGAAATGCTCGAACAGATATTGAAGGCAACAACCCAAAAAATGAAAAGAAAAACATCAACAACAAATTCCGTTTCGAGATTTCTTCATAATTTCTGGAACCTCACGTCGACTCTTCAAATTTCTAGAAACATAAAACAAAATGACAACGAAATTGTCATTCAAAGTGGAGTCAACGTGACTCAAAAAAATGTATAAAAAACAACAAACCAAATGAAAAATCACCATGGACTCCTAAAAAAATTGAAGCTTTTTCGAAAGATTTGTACTTAAATTGTATGTATATAGTGTGACAACACATTAATTTTTACGAATAAATTCAACTATAACTTTCAATTTGCACCCCCTACCATTGGTGCAACCTATATGCGGATGAACTCTTTCTCTCTCTCTCTCTCTCTCTCTCTCTCTCTCTCTTTTTTTCTCTCTCTCTCTCTCTATCTTTCTCCCTAAACCATGAATCTTATTAATTTGTTGTTATTGAAAGTGCCAAAGATTATTGAAAAATATAAATACTTTAATTTGAATGATGATAATATTATCATAAACGTGCATATTTACATTGAATTTATTTCTATTCTTGCTAAATTTATTAGTTTTTTGTTTTATACTTAAATTATTAATATACGCATCTATCATTACTATTATTCGTATAATAAAATTATTTTATATCTCAAATAATCAATTCACAATTGAAAAAAAAAAAAACAAAGTAATAGCCCGTGCATCGCACGGGGCTAAAACTAGTTATGTTATATTGAAGTTAAATTGAAGTTTCTTTTATAACTTTAACATTTTGCGGAGAGATAAATAACTGAAAATGAAGAAAGAGAAAAGAGGAGAGAGGAGAGGGAATGTCAGGAGAGAAAATATGGGTTTGAAAAGGACTAAAATGGTCTGTGATGGTTGGGGGCACTTTTGTCCAAAAAATAGGTCAAAAAGTGAAAAAACACCTTAAACAATATTAATCGTAGTATAATTACCGCAAATGTCAATATTTTAGTAAGAGTACCGCAAAAATATCTCCCTCGATATAGTTACATAACACCCTCGATATATAGTAAGAGTACCACTATTAATAGTAGATGATCATAATCTACTATTAATCTACTATCATATTGACATGTACCGCAAAATGTCTCATGCCACTATTAATAGTAGATTATGATATTAATAGTGGCATGATCTCATTAATAGTAGATTATGATATCAATTTGAGAGAAACAGAAATCGAAGCTAAGGGCAAAGAGAGAAGAACCAAAAATAGTGGCATGAGACATGAATAGTTGGGAAGTTACAGTAAGAAATCCCTCACTTCCACATAAGCCTTTACAAATAGCAGAAGCGCAACTGCTTTTACCCTCAAAACTTCCATAGCTTCTGCTATCGAAAATATACACTCTTCATAGGTGGGGTATCGATGGAAAGACCTCTAAAAAAAGATTCAACTCCATTAAATGTGTTGCTACTTCCAAAATGAAGGTCAGACACATAGGGGAAGAAGAAAAAGATAAAGAAGAAGAAGAAGTTGAGTGGGTAAAATGGGAATCTATATAATGTAGCAGCAGAAACAGAGCTAGCCGTTGCTCGCGTCGAAACTACTACCTTGAGCGCTTTGGCGCCTCTTTTCTCTCCAGTTCTCACCCCACATTTTCGCCTCTGCAACAGCTCGTTCCCTGTCAAGGTCGCGGTTCAACATTTTGGCCGTCTCTCTAGGAGAGTCGTCCCTCTCGGATCCTCCCTCCACGTCCCATTTCCTTCCGGACCCAGCACCCTCCTCATTCCTCAGTAGCTTCCCACCCCGTTCATCTTTGTTGCTATGGCTAGGATCGTACGATTGGTTTGCTAGGTAAGAGAGGGCCGTGACCACATCACCGATCAAGGGTCGAGCAGCAGCCTGTTCCTGGATGCACATGGACGCCACGGCCAGGGCTTGATAAAGCCCACGGATCGGGAATTTTCCTTGCAGCCTTGGATCTGCCAATTTCGCAAACTTTTTACGGTCGTTAAAAAAAGGCCGCACCTGCACGCATCACCCAAAGACGTGCTAATTCACTAGGGCACTGGAAACTACAGAGCTCAGCATAGAATGTATAAAAGAGGAGTGGATGTGTTTACCCATGCAACGAGGTTCTGTTCGCCCTGAGGTCTGGTGCTGTCAATGGCTTTACGCCCCGTTATGATTTCTAAGAAAACGACTCCAAAACTGTAAACGTCCGACTTCACTGTTAATTGCCCCGTCATAGCATATTCAGGTGCACAATAGCCATAAGTTCCCATTACCCTGGTGGATACATGTGATTTGTCTCCTGTAGGCCCGAGCTTTGCCAGTCCAAAGTCGGAAAGTTTTGGAATAAACCCTTCGCCTAGTAATATGTTCGACGACTTGAAATCTCTATAAATAACAGGAGGATTCGCCTTGTCATGGAGATGCTCCAATCCTTTAGCCGCACCGGCTGCTATCTTCATTCTTGTGCTCCAATCGAGGGGCTCTTTGTCGGGTGGAAGATCTGCACAATTATTGTCGACATTATAGGAGTTTGGGGTGCATTGTAAAGCTTACAATACCAAGAAATGTGGACAAACTTATCTTTCCCAAACTAAATGAGAGCAAAACATTCATCTGTGGAAAATACTTGACCTATTTTCACATGTCACTTTTTAGCTTATAACATTAAATAACAAGACAGTCAAGAATGGAAACGAATATATGCCGAACCAGACAAGCATGGATAAAATGCGTAAATCTGAGGTCCACACTGGTTGCAAAAGCATATTTCTGCCTTTTACACATTTAAGAACTAAGTCCAGTTTAGAGATGGCATATCACTCCATTAATAGTCGTGGAAAAACATAAAAGGTAATAACATCTACAAAAGCTGTATTCATTAAGTATATATGTGCCTTTTTCCAGCTTGGGTGTCATTAACTAGGGAGCGCAGATTCCTTAGAATCTATAAATTGAAAATGCCCATCACTTGTGAATATTCAGTATCTTTGAGACCAAAACAATAACTTTCTAGAGAGTAATGATAATACCTTCAATAGGCACTATAATACAAGTCTATATGCAAGCATAACAAGCACAGCAAAAAATTGAAAATATAATCACATAAGCAGCAAAAAACTTATGCTTCACAACAAGCAATAGGCATGAGATTTCTGAAAATTATTTTGAAATAAAATCTGACAAGAATTACAAGAACAGCCAAGCAAGCCTTACCATGGAGGTGATCTTCTAATGATCCTAACGGCATAAATTCATAGACAAGAAGCCTCTGATCCCCGTCAGCACAATAACCCAACAAATTCACCAAGTGAGGATTGTGGAGAAGGCTGAGCATTAGAACCTCAACGAGAAATTCCCTGTTACCCTGAAGCCCATTTCTATCCAACTGCTTAACAGCAACAACCTGCCAAGCAAGTAATGGAACAAAAATGTAAACATCATTTAGGAAGAGATACCTCTTCAAGGATGGCAAGTTAACCAGTCCCAATAGTTGAATGTGATATAATGTAGTTCAGGAACACTCACACCCACGCCTAAGTTGCCAACCACAAATTTGACACACAAAAGTCAGATAAATGCACTGACTGTAGGTGTGAGATTGGCAATGAAATTGTAGCCATATCTCGTCCAAATTTATACTACACCATACATCAGATACACTTGCACACTTTTTAGAAGTATAGTTTCAGCAGTTTAGCAATGCAAGGCTTAGTAGTCCGTGAAACACATAGACTGCATACAAGCAATATCCTAATGTTATCCTCTGATCTTTAATTGATTTTAAGCAAATGTAACTTGGCTGAGCAGTTTCCTAAATACTAAATAACACAGGTAACAGAAGTTAAAATAATGCAACCACGATTCGGCTAGGAGATCGGTGATAACAAACAATTGCGCCGCCTTTATGACTATTTGGTGCAATAACATAAATGTAAACCTAATGTGCTCTAGCATCATATGAGAAGATTAAATAATTTGAACGACTAATTTATACCCAGTTTTCTCAGATGGTCAATTTGCAGAGATGGTGAAGAATTTTACCTGACCATTATGAAGTCTCCCTTTGTATACACGTCCAAATCCTCCCTCTCCTAGGAAAGACTCTGGCCTGAAGTTATTTGTAGCAGCAGCTAGTTCGCGAAAAGTAAATGTTTGCGCAGCAATCTGAGAGTCGGGCAGGTCCTTTGGGCCTGATGCCTCCCTCCTTGGGCCAACATTGCTCCTTGACTTCAGCCTATCTCCCCCTGCAAAGTACAATCAGAACAGCCATTCATCCATTAGAAGACACGCTCAAGGGCCCAGAAACAAGCACATCACTAGAGGAAGTTCCAGATTAAGTGTGCACTGAATTCTACAGATTAAGACGAACAATGTCAACTCATAGTGAACAACACAGAAATTGGGTCGTATTAACATCTAAGTATAAGAATTGAGTGGCCCAATTTCTTCTAACAGGAATCAAAGTATTGACTCATGCTGACTAATGAAGTACTGGATATCATTTGCAACAGTTACACAATTCGTTATCTAGACTTATATCAGATCAAGATAAATATAAAGATAAATAAAAATCACAGTGCCCCTTGAGATCTAATTCAATAAGTAAAAAGATGAACCAGCCACTATTTTACTTACTCCTATCATAGAACCATGGGGTCTACAACAAACCGAATCGGATAACCAATCAATATAAATCATATGAAATCATCATAAATCAAAAACCCAAAGTAAACAGAAATCTACTGTTTATCAACCCAAAGTACAGAGATTAGATCAAACCACATGAAAGCAACAAATTAAATAACAAAAAATCACCATCAATAAAGCGGAAAAAGAATTGAAGAATTAACACAAAGATATATACTAACCAGAAGATAATTTTGATATATTGGAAGGGATAGCAGTTTGAACTTCCTTGTGATCATCCCTCTCTTTATTGGAATTTAGCTTCTCCTCTTCTCTTGAATCAAAACAAGGAAAACAGCCCATCTATCGCTCTCAAAGATCAAATCTTCCTTCAACCCTTGTTTTCAACCAAACCAGATTTACACAACAATGAATTAATTTATCATTTGTTCAATTCAATCCCACCATAAATACCCCCAGAAAATGAATTGGGTATGGTCTGAATTCAATGAAAATCCGAGCTTTCTATGATCCTTTTCTAATGCATAAAAAAGGAAGCAAACATTAACAACAGGAGGCAACAAGATGAAGAAGAGTCAGCACTCAGTGCAAGATTTTGAAGTTAAAGAAACAAGAACAAAAATATTAAGGAAAAGGGCCGGAAATAATTTTAGGGGAAGTTGCAGTAATTTAGTTTTGACAGATTGTAGAATCTAATTGACAAAAGACTTTTAGCCGGCTTTGTCTTCGGCTTTTCCTTTCATACCCTCTCTCCTCTCTCTCTCTCTCTCTCTCTCTCTCTCACACACACACACACACACACACACACGGCACACCAAACGCAGATGCACTAAGTGCGCATGAATTATACACATTCTTATAGATTTTATATATTGTTTATATTATAATTGTTTATTTTTACGTGTATATGTATCTGTCTGTGATCACATCCACAACTTGCTTCCCCACCACCCCTTTGACCACATAATTATTACTTACTAAATTCATTCACCTCTCCCATCTATATTTTATATATATTTGTTTGTTATAATTATTATAACGAATGGATTTTGAACTTACATTTGCATAAATAACGTGATGAGAATCCATATAATATTTACTGGCCTTTCTTGCTGCAGGTTCTTGAAAGGATCAGATTTCCGCCAGCGTAATTTAACTTAGTTCAGAGGTGCGTCTCTTCTTGTTGGTATTCTATGTTTGTGAATGGAGCTTCTGCAGATTTTTTTCGCTCCATGATAAGTCTCTGGTAGAGAGACCTGTTGTCGCCCTCCCTATTTGTGCTAGCTGGCGACTATCTCTCGTGCTGTTTGGACAAGCTCATCATTAGTGATCGTGATATGAGGTATCGCAGTAGCCGATGTGCGTTTCATGTTTCGCATCTTTTCTATGTCGATGACATTATCATCTTCACACAGACAAAGTATGAAAGCCTCGACCGCTTGGTGCAGTGTTTGGCGTACTACTCAGTTGTTTATGGTCAGATGATCAATAGTGGGAAGAGTCACTTCTTCATTGCCCCGAAACATGACAGCTGGAAAAATTTGATCGAGGAGGTTGCGGGTTTTCGGCATGCAACGTTGCCATTCACTTATCCTAGCGTCCCCATTTATCCTGGCTATCGTCGGGCGGACCACATCCTCCATTTGAGGCAGCGCATCACAGGTCGCATCCATTCGTGGTCCCACCGCCACCTCTCTTTCGGGAGGCGTTTGGCTCTGATCAAAAACACTTTGACCACCATCCTGCTGCACATTTTTCAGGTCATGGAGCCCCTCAAGAGCGGCCTTCAGTAGATGGAGCAGGTTTTGGCACGTTTCTTTTGGGGAACTATTGGGGAAAAGATGAAGATTCACTGGATTAGTTGGAAACATATTTTCTTGCATGGGGAGGCATCCGCCATTTCAGTGAGTTGGTCACTGCTTTCAGCTACAAGTTCTGGTGGAGACTCTGCGCTCAGGATTCACTTTGGGCACAATTTACTGTGCGCAAGTACTGTATCCTTCCCTTTTGTATTTATGATGTGGCTTATTCTGTGCATAATAGTCATATTTGGCGTCGTCTTTGTCGTATTATGCGTTAAATACATGATTGTGTGTGTTGGTCCATAGGGGATGGGAATGTCAGCTTTTAGGGTGACGTTTGGTTTAGGGATCGCTCCCTTCGCTCATTCTGTCACCCCGGCGTTGCACTTCGCTCCTACGAGGTCCGTGATTTCTGGTGTGATAATGCATGGGATATGTCTAAGCTGCATGCTCTGTTTGCTTTGTATCGTGTGCCTTTGCATGTTCTTGTTGCTCTGAGTGCCATTCCGATTGATGTGAGCGGAAGGGATGTGATGTAGTGGGCCTTGACTACTGGTCACGACGAGTTCTCGGTGACCACTGCTTGGGATCGCGTTAGGTGTCGAGTCCCGAAACGGCCTCTGCTCGGCCAGATCTAGAATGTTTGTCTCACGCCCACTATCTATGTCTTCATGTGACGCCTCATTGCCAACCATTTGCCGATTTATAATAAGTAGCAGTCTCGTGGTATTTCTCTTGCGTCCAAGTTTCTGTGTTGTGAGTCGTCGTCTGTCGAGTATGTCCAACATTTGTTTTGTTTGAGTCAGCCGGCGAGAGCGATATGGGATTACTTTGCTGCCTGGTTTCCCGATTTCCACACACATATTCACACGTGCACTGATATTGCACATAAGACTAGGTTTCTAGTGGAGCGTCTTTCACAGGCCCCCGTCATGCACATCAACTTCATTATCCCTTACCTTGTTTTTTAGTTTATCTGGACAGAGAGGAATAGTGGCAAACATCAAGCTATTCATTTCCGTATTTCTCATGTGATTTGGCAGGTTGTAAACCAGCTATGGATTATGGTCGCGGTGGGGACGGCCGTCCCCAAGCATTGGTGCGGGTGCTCCCCGCTCGTGGATTTCATGCCTCCAGCTCAGCCTCTCCGACGGGTTCTGCGATCTCTCGTAGTGTTGCGGCATCCCTCCGATTCTCCTAGAGTGAAGCTCAACACGGACGACTCATTCACGGCGCCTTCGGACCGGACGGGCGGCGGTCTTCTGGTCGCTTTCTGCACCCCTCTCTCGGCAGCATCAAGCTTTGAAGCGGAGCTCCTCGCTCTTCTTCAAGGTTTGATGCTTGTCGCACAACACTCCGGCTGCTGCAGGTTCGCTTCTCTCATATCCAACAGGATGGGAACCGTGCAGCCGATTTCCTTATAGATAGGGGGCCCCAAACCCCTACCCTTACTTTCTATGATCAGGTTTCGGCGCCTCCCAGACTGAAGGTGCTTGTTAGGATGTACCAGTTGGGTACTAACTTCATATTCAAATATTGTGATGTTTGAGCCCCTTTGTTGTTCGCGTTGTTCTGAATATGTTATATCTCCCTTGGGCTTGGTCACTTTTGGATTGCCCATGTGAATGTTATGTTATCTTATGTTCCTATAGGACTTGGTCACTTTTGGGCCGCTCATGTACGTGCTTTTATTTTTCGTTTTTCCCTTTCGTAGGTTTGAGTATGGGTGCCCACGGTTCTGAAACCGCCAGTTCCGGTTAAGAACCGCCGGTTACGGTTCCGTGGACACCGAAACTGTAATCGAACCGTTAAGACCGGAGACGATTTCCATTTTGAACCGAAAATTGGCGGTTCCGGTTCCGTCTTTTTGGTTTTTCGATTTTTTTAAATCGAAGACAAATTTAAGTGTAACATAGAGAAATTATGTTATTATAAGTTACAAAAAAAAGTTGAAAACTTTTTCAAGTAATAAAATAAACAAATTATAGTTATAAAATAAAATTTACATTACAAATTACAAACAAACTTACAAGTTTACAAATTGCAACAAAGTCAAACTACATTACTACAAAGTACAAAGTACAAAGGCTAAAGGGGAAAAAAGAAAAAAAGAAAAAGAAAAAAAAAGGGCTTGAGCTTAATTTAAATCCTTAAAGTTAGACTTTAACAATTTAAATTGATTTGCCTACGTATCCTAATTGAGGAATCAAAAGCTCACCTATTGTTTGAGGTTGGCACGCTAAGTGCCCGCCTCGCTAGGTTGTTGTTGCTGGTCTTTCCTTTTAGTGATCTTCTTTGCAGCCCGTTCTGTGGTTTCAACGTATTGTATCTTGTGTTTCGTATTTGAGAACAAGTCAATTTTGGGCTTGTTCTGTATACGAAACATTTGATATTGGCTATTGATAAATACAGGTTGGGGGTCCGCCTAACCCCCACTGATAGGGTGTTTGAGAAACAAAAACATATAATATTTGTATTTATCTATGTAATTATTCTGAATTTACATTTAGCAATATTCAGGAAATTTGGAGAAATCATACAATTCGGTTTCCAATTTCATCAGATAGTGGAGTAAAATTCGTGGTGTAAGGAAACCCTAGCTAATTCAGAGTCTTATTTCACGACATAACATGCTTGTTTATTAGCAGTTGGTACACAACTTTATTTCTATTTAAAGCCATTGAACACCGCAGGTTCAACATCTTCTTATATACATCTAACCATATTTTAATTTAAAAATTCAATTATGACTGTACTTTTCAGGCTCAAATTGTTCCATTAATTCCCTTTCTTTCTGCAATTTTAATTGAGGAAAAGAAACTCAAAAGTAATCAGTATATTTCTCAAAACGGAAGAGATTTGAAGTGGATTAATTGAAAATCAATTCCATCAGACACAAGTAGGGATGTCAATTTAGCCCGAAATTCGTAGGTTGTGATTTAGAACATTAATAGGTGCTTTAGTATAACAATTTACATAAAATCTGGATAAATTTAAAGACTTTATAAAGAAAAAAAGTAATTAAAAAAAAAAGAAGAAGAAGAAGAATAAGCCATGTTATGAATTTAAGCCACTTCTTCACTTAAGATGTGCCCGTCTATGATTATATCTCAATCTTTAAATTTTATCATAATCTTTCCAACTTTAACGATCTTATCAAACATTTTAAAAGATTAGTTACGTCGAAATATCAATACCCACATGTACAACTTATTATTTAAGTGAACTAACAAGTCTTGATTCACTGTGTCATGTCTTGATTCGGACTTCGAGAAAAACTTAATAGAATTGACATAATAAATTGATAAGTTCTAAAGATTGTGACATATATAATTAATAAACTTATTAATAGTTGGGATATAATAGAATTAATAAATTTCAAAGATAGATAATAATGGTAGAATTACTAAAAATTGAAATAGATTCTATCATTAATTAATTCTATTATTCATTAGAAGCGCTATTCGCTCGTGTAATGCTTGTAAGAAAAGGAGAGGGGGAACCCCATCAAAATAATGCATTAATAATTCTTCATCTACAGCAATTAGATTATCTTGATGTAAAAATAAAAACGAAACAAAAAAAAGTGCAAAGTATTACACGCAATGCGCGTATATTTTATTATATTTTATTACACGCAATGCGCGTATTACCCACCCCCACCACCACGCCACCCCACCCCCGCCCCCGAACAGCTACTTTTTTTATGTTGTGAGAAGAGATGCACGATTGATTGGCGTTGGCTATCAAGCATTAAATTGTCTCATTGGTAGTGTAATGCGTTGTGTAATTGTACGACTGTGATCGAATTATATATGATCGGCTAACCCGTTCTAAAAATATTGTAAATAGGCCAAAAAAGTACATGTTATCATAATTGGCTCAAATAAATTTTTTATCATTAATTGACTATTATATGTAAATAATAATATTTTTTTGGTTTCTATGAGTTTATTGCGAGACTGATCAAGATGTCATTCTTTATAGTTAATGGCGTAATTCATATCAAATCATAAAAATCGGTACTACAACTGAAAATACCCCAAATATGATTGCTGAAAATATGTATCCCGCTTGATATGATTGCTGAAAATATGTATCCCGCTAGATATGATTGCTGAAAATTATTCAAAATTAATTACAATATGAAAAAATAAAATGCATTAAATATAAAAAAAAATAAGCAAAATTTAATGGGTATGACCGTATGAGCATATATAACACACAAAAACTTAGAAAATGCACAAAAATCACCAAAGCTGCTAAAAAGAAAAATAAAAAATTAATCATGACTCAATATATTAACATATATATGATCAAAATTACTTTTAAATTAATTATTCCCTTCAAAACATTCAAACGGTGAAACCACATAAAAAGAGAGATATAAAATTTAATCTTTACTATCCCCTATCCCCAACTTAAAGAAAAAATTAATTAATTAATACACTAACAAATAAGAATTGATTTGAAATGATTTGCATGGAGATAGTTTGTTAGTGATATAAATTAGGTGGCCCAAAAATGTATTATTGAGTTGAAAATATTATTGGAGTGAAAAGGCGAGTGAAGAAAAAGACATTTCACCGTATTAGCCACGATTATATTCCCACCCAATTAATCACCATTCATTCTCTTTAAAAACCATACTTTACGCTAATGCAATTCAGAAAATTTAAAGCTGTTCTATCCCTAATCAAATAGGGAGATTCTAGTGTTCTACCAAAAGTATTTATCTAGACTAATCATACCAACTACCAAGTTCATAGTATATGTATATATTATGATGTAATATTATCTAAATATGCAGCCACATATAGATGTATGATATTTAATGATGTAATATATGTATATATTATGATGTAATATTTACCGAGCACCATCGTGCTTGGCAATATTTTTTGATTAATTAAATATATAACTTACCGAGCACGACGTGCTCGGTAATGATTTGTAAATTTATTACATACATTGTTGAGTATAGATGTGCTTGACATTTATTTCTGATATATAAAATGTACATTACCAAGCACAGTCTGCGCCCAGTAAGTTCTACTATTTTTTTTAAATGGAAAATTTAATTATATTTTTTTATAATTTATTAATGAGTTTTATTTTAAACTAATAATAAAATAAATATCTAATATTAAATAAATAAAATTTAAAATCAACTAAATATTATCTATTTACAATCGTAAGTTTTGATCCTAATAATCTACTTCTTTTTCATTTGCTCGAAAAGGCGCTTCACCTCTTAAACCAACTGTCGGTATCGCTCATCCACGCTACAGCTTGAGCAGCCGCCGCTGCCCTATCATCTCGATGGTGTGCCTCCAATTCTTCCATCCTCTTCATGACCTTGTTCTAGGTCTCGAAGTACGGACTTCCTAAACTCGTTGTTTGACTAGCTCATCGACCTTACTAGAGTCGACCCCGTCAGACTGGCCCTTTGAACTAGACAAGCCTGTAACATATGGAAAATAGAGGCTAGTCGCTTTTCCCGCTTCAGGCATTTGTCTTCTCTTCTTCAGCTTCCCATCAACTTGTAAAAAAAGAGGTTGTGTTCGAATTAAAGTGATTGTTTACCGAACACTAGGTGCTCGCTAACTGTCGGCAAAAAATGTACCGAGCAACCCGTGCTCGCTAAGTGTTCGCAGAAGACGTACCAAACAGTTACCGATCACCTCGTGCTCGCTAACTGTCGGCAGAAAATGTACCAAGCACGCCTCCTGCTCGGTAATATCAATTTATTTTTTTTAAAAAAGAATTATATTTTACCGAGCATCATCGTGCTCGACACATTCAATTTACTATTTAAAAAATATATTTTATCGAGGATCGTCAGTGCTCGGTAACGGCTCGCCAAATATTCCTGGATTATTTTTGTGCCAAAAGTAGCCGAGCACTTTGGTTATGCATGCGTTGTACGTGCTCGCGAATTGTGAAACTTACCGAGCACGCTTGTGTTCGGTCTGTATTTTGCCTCCGACACTTTTCTCAGTGCTCGCTAATAAGAAGACGTGCTCGGTATATGGTTGGCAAATGCTCGATAAGTAGCAAGAAATATTGCGATGCTTACTAGTGTGTGTTCGGTAAATACGTTTTTTTTTTTTTTAGTGGTGGCTTTTTATTAGTGCATGACCACAAATTAATTCTCATAGACAACAAGTAACATGTTATGCTAAGTTGATTCTCCATGGACATATTTAATTGATACCTTTTAGGGCTCTGCTCTTAAAAAGGATAGTTCTAACTTGATCAACATCAACATAGGCAGTATGCCAACGGCATATAGACTGTAGACAGTTAGAGAGATATTTCCCTTCCCATACACATATATCGCTATGTATATAAGGAAAAACTGAATTAACCCCTGAAAAAAAAAAACTGAATTAAGAAAATTCATTCTTTCTAATGGTTGAAAGTTTAGTCACATACTAATTAATTTAGTGCAACTAAGCATTTACTTATTTTATCATAATTTAATTAAATGATAGAGGTGAAGCAAAGATGACGGACAACAATTTGAATTTTCTAATGAATAAATAAGATTTTATTTCTTATCAAAATTTGATGATTCATGAGAACGGCCACCCACTCTTAAGTGCACTAATGAGTACATTAATTCAAATAAATTATAAGATATTGGTACTTTTATATAGTTACGTGTACATATTTTTTTATATATGTATTTGTAATGTATGAATGTGTACATAAATGAGTGTATTTTTGTGCAATCTATTGCAAGTATTTTTGTTAGCCTTTGAGTCTTTGACTATTGCAATAATAAATAGTTCATGTTATTTTTCAAATCGATTTTAATCTTTATTTTTTCGATTGTTGAAAAAATGGAAATGTCCAAAATACAAAAATAAAAAATTTGATGTTTATTTGCATGATTTTAAAAATATAATTAAAATGACAAAATGAATATAATTCGTGATTTATTTTGTAATAATCCATTATATGCATGTCTATTATTCAAAGTATAAGGCGTTGTATCAAAATGGGAAACTAATCCTAGTGGTTGCCGGACTTGACATCTCAAGCGACATGTGACACCCATTACCTTAATCGGGAAATTTAATGGGCCGTACGTCACACATGTGGAATATTTCATTTACATTTCATAATCTTAATTAGTTTAATTAGAATTGTACTTTCTAATTATGTCTTGGAATGTCGACTTTATAATTCTAAATCGATTCTTCTTCGCTGATAGAGGTACCCTTTTGGGGATGGTGGAGCTGGAATATTTTCTTTGTAGGAAGATATAAAGAGAAACTAGAGAAGGTATCAAATATTTTACAAGTATGAAACTTTTCTTTATTAAGTATAATTGTGAGGAATATTTTATCGATATTAAATAAGTTCCTAAGTTTCCTTTTACCTTGTCTCCAACAATCCATGTTGCGCAAAACACTTTACGTCACATGGCTCATGTTAGGGAGTAGATGAAACAGCCATTTTTTTTTAATTTCTGTTTAAGTTGGAAGAAACAACCATTTAGTTGTTGTAAGTTGTAAATTATGATGCACACAACTTTATATTGAAATCCCCTTACTGCAACTTCTACGCGTGTTTTTTAAACCATAATTTTTAATAGGACAAATTGCCGGAAAAACCATGAAGTTCGGCCAAATTCTGGTCAATCCCGCAAGTTTGAAAATCAGTCGCTAATATCATGACTTTGACAATTTTCGCAATTGTCTCATGACGCTTGATTTGGGGAGAAATTGTTGCTGATGTGGT
>JAYDZE010423572.1:0-16602 GCA_034509125.1 Monilaria moniliformis | reverse complement strand
AATCAGTATATTCTTCACATGGATCTCGAGGCTCCGCCAAGAGAGAGGTTGAATTTGACTATATCAGTGAAGAATGATCCGATGTTTAGCATTGTGGAGAATGTGCGTGTAATGGCTCAGTCGAATTTGGTGACGTACAAAGGTCCTACCATGATTGCTTGCACTCTCCAAGCTATAGCAATTCTGCTGAAGGAGAGCTTGAATTGGGATTGGTTTATTAATCTGAGTGCTTCTGATTATCCTCTTATGACTCAAGATGGTGAGTTCTATGCCTTATTCGCCCAATTATCATAATATTCTTTTGCATTCTTTATACCCTGAACTTTTTGAAAGGTTTCTAGGTCATAAGATTTTAAATTTTGAAGATGGTCGACCTTGTTTGTCTTCTGATCTTGAGATTATAAAGTATACGATAGGGAGACTTGCTATTTTATGATAGGGAGACTTGCTATTTCAACATTGTCTTCATAGATATTTTGAGGAGTAGTTTGTTTTTCTGAGTTTCTCCCTAGTGCCAAGTTTCAAACTATTGTGCCCACATGAAATTATATAGTTGGATCAAAAGAACTGCCTTTTAGAATGTTCTAGTTGTTCACTCTTTAAGTCGACATTTTGGTTAAGTTTAGCATATATGAATATTGGTTCGTATGAATTTAGAAAGCTTTGGATTCTTTTGGCACTTCTGACTAGTCTATAGATGCTAATAAAATTTGAATTAAGCTTATGAGTTGGGACCATTTCCACTTCGGTGAATTAGGTGATGCATTTCATTTACATTACTGCTTTACCTACTACTTGAACATGTGACACGACATAGAAGCCAATTTTGGTTAAAGTCTTGAGCATTTGAAGAAGGGATATATGTTAAGTTGAAGCAAAGCTCTGTTCTTTGAGTTTTCACCATCGACCTTTTCTCAAAATAGTATGTATTTGGTTTTACCATTTACGACGAGTTGTATCTTTGTCGAAAACTACTGCTATTGAAACTGAAGACAAATAGTTCATAACTTAGTCTTAACTATGCAGAAATTATTAATATATTAAGCAGTGAGTGCTTTCTTTCGCTTTCATATTGAAATAAGAGCTTGTTAGATTGTGTCGAAAGCAGCATAAAGTTCGGTTTTTTTGGACAGCGTTGTGCACCGTGTCTTCAAATTGGCAGTATCATTGAGTCTGCTATATTTAGTAGTGAGACAATATTTGTGAAACTCTTATTTTGAAGATCCTATATTCACTCATTGTGCAGATATGCTTTATGTTTTCTCCAATCTGTCTCGAAATCTCAACTTCATTGAGCACACACAGATCTACGGCTGGAAGCTGTAAGTATTTCGACACCCGAAAGGCTATAGTGTGAAACGTTTGATGCAACGAAAAGATGACTTTTTGTTATCATACTTTTTCCAGGAACCAGAGAGCGAAGCCTATCATAATCGATCCAGGTCTGTACTTGTCTAAAAAATCCGATATTGCCTGGACTACTCAGCGCCGCTCCCTCCCTACATCTTTTAAGTTGTTTACCGGTGCGTTTTTCCATCCTAGACCGTTACTACTATAATGTCGTGCATTATAGATAGATTGACAATACATAGGATTGAGTATTCTTCGTTTGAGTGTGTGTTGGCCTCAGGCAAAAGGTCTCAGGTTTGAATCCATCGTGGCAGTCTTTATATTTCATGTTGCAGTTACCAAAAAGAGTATTCTTAGTCTTGCTTCTTCTGCAGGGTCGGCTTGGGTGGTTCTAACTCGCTCATTTGTGGAGTACTGCATATGGGGGTGGGACAACCTTCCCCGGACGATCCTCATGTACTACACGAACTTTGTTTCATCTCCTGAGGGCTATTTTCACACGGTTCTTTGCAACACCGAGGAATTTCAGGACACCGCCATAAGCCACGATCTCCACTACATCGCTTGGGACACGCCTCCAAAGCAGCATCCAAGATCCTTGACAATGAGGGACTTCAACAAGATGATAAACAGCAGCTCGCCTTTCGCCAGAAAGTTCCACAAGGACGATCCGGTTCTGGACAAGATTGACCGGGAGTTGCTCGGGCGGACAAACCGTTTTGCTCCGGGGGCGTGGTGTATAGGGAGCTCAGAAGGCGGAGCGGATCCTTGCTCGATACGAGGCGATGACTCTGTTTTCAAACCTGGCCCTGGTGCTCAGAGGCTGCTAGGGCTCATCAAGACATTGTTGTCTGATGATTTTCGTAGTAATCAGTGTTTGAAGCAGGGATGAGAGAGAGACAGGTTGCATTGACTGAGATGAGAAGCTGTTTGCAATTTTTCTAAGCAAGTAGTGTTCTCTCTAACAGATGAAGATGAAAGATGTACATTGATGTGTCGATAGAAACTGTAAAATGTAGAAATTTGTTTTCCTTCAATTAAAAAATGGATTTTATGGGTATGCTTGAATTCTGTGCTGGATTTTTATTTTATCACCGTATTTCAGTCTCATATTTTACTTCTTTGCCGAAGTCTTACTTTTCGACGAAGCTCGGATTTTCAGTTTATCTTCGTGTTTCATTCTCATATTTTACTTTTTTAACGAACTCCGAATTTTCAGTTTATCTTCGTGATTCATTCTCATATTTTACTTCTTCGATGACCTCCATGATGGTGTGTCGTACAAAAGGCACTGCACACATTTAATTTTTTTTTGAAATAGACTGGTTGGTCTATTTATACTTTTTTGGCAGCCGCATTAGTTTTATTTTCGCATAATTACTGTCGATGTTGTAGTTTTTGGTATCAAGATTTATAAATAGTGTTGTAACTCAGAAAATGAGTGAAAGTAGCGTTAATGAAAAATTAAAATTGGATTTAACCAATGAGAAATATGTATAAATATAAATTACAGATGCATAGATACATAAATTCCATAAATAAAAGATGAACCAATAAATATTAACATTTTGTTTCTAATGGAATTTAAACCAGAGTGCTTATTCGTTCATCTTTTATTCGTGGAATTTATGTATTTATGCATTTGTAATTTGTAGTTTTGCATTCCAATCACGACATTAAATCCAATTCACATTGAATCAACCTCGTAAAACTAACCCAAGAAAATACAAATTTTATAATATTTGAGGGTAAATACAAAACCTTTGACTACACTACAGATAGTCGAGTCAACACAATTTTCGTATAAAAGGGTGTGCTCCTCCAATTGCTCAATTAATGCGGTGGTTTGTGCACTCCTTTTCTGCAATTGCAAGTATAAAAAGACAAACCAAAAAAAAATTCTAAAATTATCCTTCATTTATAAAAAATGAAGAATATAACCAAAAATTTTGGCCTGAATCTACGCCCTCTCCTCTCACTCCATCTCATCTCATGTCGGTACAATTCTCTCATCAATTCTTGCTTTCTCCGCCACTATACAAAATACATATAAAAAATGCATATATAACTGTGCCTCTCTCTCTCTCTCTCTCTCTAGAAATGCATGAGCTGACTGTGTTTATGCGTGCACAAGAGAGAAACAAATGCTGGTTGAAGGCCTTTTTGACATGAAAAGCAACATGCATTATTTATGTAACCTCTCCTCCAAACTTCAATATTCATCTCCCAGTCACTTTTCTAGAGAGTGAGAGTGAGAGAGAGAGAGAATGGGGGGAACCATGAAGGGAGCTCATGGGCACAACAACAGAAGGAGATGGAGCAATGCATACGTAGTGATGGCTATTGTGTGTTGTGTTTTTGGGTGTGGAATTCTTGGCCTAATGGGAATTCATAGGTTTAGAGAGAGAAGCTCTCTCAATCTCCTGATCAAAGAAAAGGATGATCAAATCCTCTCCCTTCATCTTCTCTTGCAGGTTCTAATCTTTTATTACCAAGATCTGTCTGCTCCACCAACTAGACTAAGTAAGCTCGTAATGTGCAAAAAAATACAGTTATTTTCTCACCGTGTTTCGGTTTTCCTTTGAAATAGAAGGAGAGAGAGTACGTGGCGGAGACGAAGAGGAAGACGGAAGAGATGAAGATGGAGGTGACGGGCCTCGGATCTCAGAAGGCGGAGCTCAGCAGCAAGATGTCGGAGATGCAGTCGACGATTTCTTCTCTCAGAGAAGAGCAGAGGGCGGTTGAATCAGCCTTCCAAGAGAAGCAAAACGAGATGAGAGAGAAGTATGCACAGATGAGTGATCAGAGCCCTCAAGTTGAGGCTCTCAAGGAGGAGCTAAAGCAGAAGCAAGGCGAAATCGAGGATCTGAAGCTTCGTCTGCAGCTGCGTGCCGCTGAGGTTGGATCAAATGCAACAACGGCAGAGGCCAAAGCGGAGGCGACAGAGAGTGGAGGAAGAAAGGGGGTATCTACAGAAACAGAGGCGATTAAAGACACAAGCTCAGAAAATGGAGGGGCTGCTAATGCCGATCGGGTAAAGGAGGATGAAGCGAAGAGCAAAAAAGAAGACGAGGTTATGAGGGCTGCGGATGATCAAGAACCCGAGGTGAAGGGAAGCCCTCGTAAATTTAGAGGGAGGTACGGCTATCTGAGGCGGGCTAAGGGGAAGAGATGGAGATTGGTTGGCAAGCAAACGCAAGTAAGGAGGAGCGACGGAGCTTCAACAATGGCGGATAATGGTCTTAGAAACTCGAGTGAAGGGAAACTTCATGCTTCGCTAGAAGAGCCCGCCAAGAGTTCAGAGACAAAGACGGAGGGTGTGCACGCACAGGAGAACGAGCAGTTGGGAGACGAGACTACAGAGGATAAGAACGAGCACCAGCATACCGATGTTCTGGGACGAAAAGGAGCTGCTGAGAGGAATGGACAAGAACAAGATGATAGAGATGCTGAAGCAAGAGAAGAAAAGGAAGAAAAGGAAGAAAAGGAAGAAACAGACGAAACAGAGTTTTAGCTTTTGAGGAATTTCTTGAATGTTTTGCATATGTTTGTTTGTTGCAGATTAGTATTTAGACCTACTTATTATGTGCTCAATTGCATTTTCACAGTTCACATACTACAATCTGATGGATATTTACAAATAATGTTTAGAAATGTGGGGACGAATGTCAAGTAGTTACTAACGGAGCCCGTTTTGGCATCCTAAAATCTAGGCACATGAAGTTTAAAACTAGCCCAGCAAAGAGATTTGAGAATAACATGTGATAAATATCTGTAGCAACAATTCTTGGACAGAGCAGAGACAGATTAATTTAACAAGAAACTATATGCTATTGCTCAACATTATATTACAACAAAGAACTCAACAAACGTTTGTAATAACTAAAACATCAAGGGCTAAATCAACTTACCCTGCAAGGCTGCTTCTAACCATCCCAGTTACAAAACAATTTGGCTTCACAACTTGGGTTTGCCAATGCAGAGAGCTCCCAATTTCTCGAAATCGAATCTAATGGACGTTGCAGTGCTGCATCAGCGGATGGCTGTAATCGATGTATTTATCCCAAAGGGGCTTGTATTTCTCCATCCCGATCTTCAGCCAGGGCTTTGAGTTCCCGTTGAAGTGCAGGACAGCTCCCTTCTCGATCAAGTGTGGATCGATGTTTGTGTAGCCCAAGCCCAGCACATGCCACGACGGGTTCAAAGGCTCGGTCAACCCATAGAAGGTTAACAGACCGGGAGGGAGAGTCCCGAGTTTCCAGAGAGTCCTGTCGACGTTCTTTTCCTGCCAGTAGTGGTAGATGCCTGTGACGTTCCTTCTTCTCCATTCAACCAAGTCGAACACATTCATCCCGAACGCCCAACCACAGGCGTCGGGGTCGAAGTGCTCCCGGATGAGAGGGTGGGAGTAGTTCAAGTACTTGTGATATCTGTGGAACGTCTCCATGCATGTCTCGACTGCACCATTGACGTTGCCGTTCAGGTTGAGCGAGAACAGAGGCGAGAGATCTTTCTGCACCACGACGTCGTCATCAAGAAACACTACCTTCTTCAGTGCTGGAAAGACTTCAGGAATGTAGAACCTGAGGTGGTTGAGCATGGATAAGTATTTAGGGTTCCTGAACTTGATTGGAGTCCGATTGTCGCCTCCGCTGCCGGAGAAGTAGTAGCTCTGGGTCTCGGAGTCTTGGAGCTGTTTGAGGACAGGAACGTAGGACGCGTTCAACCAGCTGAAGTCCTCAATCTTCTGAACATCGACAGTCACTCCTCCAAAAGTATTCATCGTGAACCAAGCCTTCATTGCAGCGTAATTGACTTCGTCGGTCACAAGGTGGAAGACGATCTCCTCGGGATTTTCAGAGTTCAGCGATGTCGAATTCACGACGACAGAAGTGGCGAGGATGTTGTCGGAGAAGACACAGAAATGATACAAGCTGTTATCTTTGAGCTTCAAAGCAGTTTGCCGATTCTCTTTCAGCTTCCTCTGCAAATATGCATTCCTAAACCATTCACCTGTCAGTCGAACACCGAGACAGTACAAACTCTTCGGGACTTCTTCAGCTGCAATTTGTCCATACTTTGCACTCTTCTCGTTGATCGAGCTCATTTGTTCTTCGAGACCTTGTATCTTGGCCTTCAATCTCATGATCATGGTAGCGCTGTCGTAATGAAGTTGCTGAGCCTGGAAGAGTAGAAGTGCCATGTCATGAACAGCAGTTTCAGATTCGCTGATTGTTAATGGAGTTCGTCTTAATGCAGCATTGGATAGAAGGATCTGTGAGTTTCGAATCTGAGCACTGAGTTCCCATGCAAATTGCAGATTGTTGCTTTCTTTCGCAATAACCAGAAATCCCTTTGCCAGAGAAATTTGGTCGTTCAGCTGCCTCGTTACAGAATCGGGACTTAACATTTCGTCTGTGATGTTAAGGCCTTCCATAAATCTTTCATTTCTAGGGGATCTCTGCATATATAGCATAAAAGGGATATTGACATCAGATTCGCAATAAAATAAGTTCGGCTGAAATGGTGAGGAAACCAATTAATATGTCAGTGAACTACGAACACAAAACGACTGAATACCACCTTCTATAAAGTTCCCTTCAAGAAACTTTCCTGTGATCTTGCTGCACTAACATCAGCAAAAGTACAAATCGACACACTTTTATCTTTTTAGCAAGATATGTTGAGTCCATCTCATTATTAATTATCAAATAAAACAATGGTACTCCTAGAATTTCAGAAATTCCTAAAATCAAGATGGCACTGACAAGCATGCCAGCTTTGGTAGAAGTACATCGAATCACTATACGCCAGTTAACTTTTAACTTTTGGCACTAACTCTCTAACTCCCAAAAAATCTCCACTAATCAACTAAGCATTATTTGTCTAATCTCCAACTACATCAATTCCATAAATACCATACACCACCTGCCCAGAAATTTGCTTATCTAAATTTGAGATAATCATACACTGAGACTTTTATCACTTGCTGTCTTTAGCCTAACAGTTTCACGAAGGATGATTAGTATATTTTGCAATCCCTATGAGAATGGCATTATATGCAAATTTGATAGGGTACGTCAAGAAGGTATTTGCCTCAGCAAAAATACTTGAAAGGTAGGTATATTAAGCCGGACATGGAATGTCCCAAGATCATGCAAAGGATGTAAGACACCAAATGAAGATTCTTTTGTCAACTGCTTAAATGGCCACAGATTTCCATCTTGATGCTAATTTTATTTCCATTATGCTATATTTTTGGTAATCCATCCCTTGGTCACAATTCTTTCTTGATCTTGAGTATTCTTGAAAATTCTATGTCACCTCCATACTGGCTTCTATCAGACCACTTGAGAACCGACTTTATATGGAATACGAGGGAAATAATAAGATGATTGAGTTCCACTTTCGTTACATGTCAAAAATGGCGCATGTGAAGGATCTTTCATAAGTAAAAAATAACAAGATGTGACTAAATTATATACACATGGAGTGATCTCAGCATCCAGGAATAAAGGAAGCATAAAGGGATTACAATAGATCTTCACATAAATTTCCCTTATATCTTTCTAAGCTGGTTACCAACTTTCTGCTTGAAGTATTAAAAAACTATAGTAAGGCATATGCCTATTAAGACTACACCCCTCTCATTTGACAGCATTAACATGCAACTAAAATATCACTTCGACATCAAATTTTAAAACTAAAAACACACAATCACCATAATTAGGTATAACACATTTAAGTTCCGACTTTTCTTAACTTCAACATATTGTTATCCATATAGTAGCATTAGACGATAACATCATAATCTTACCAATCTTACCAGTCTAATTATTCTATTTAAACGAAAAATACACTCCAGAACTTAAAACACATGGATAAAACACTAGCGCAAGAAATTCCTCAAACACAGCCACATTTTCTCAGCATTTATTATAATGCGAACCATCATGATTAAATCAGATCGTAATGCATATATGCGAATCTAGCCAACATTTCTGGACTACAGCAACCAACAGCTGTTAGAAGCTTAATTTCACACAAACAAAAACACAATAAATCCTTCTGAAGTGATAAGGCCAAATCGGCACAAAACACGCATAAGTAATTTCTTTACTCTCAATCTTGAAGCTATTTAGGCACTCAATAAGAGATGCTTCAAACTTTAAAGAACAGAAACAACTATCCACTGCATTTGCAGCCATTGCTAGCTCATGCCCTTTTCTCTACTGTGAGATTCCCATCAAAATTCAACAGATAATAATAAAAAAAGAAGGTAAACCACAAAAATATACAAAGCGACTAATCCAAGCTCAAAATCGCAACACAAAAACATAAACTACTCAAACACGCAGATTAATCTAGCTTGAAAGCAGAAAGCGGATCAATAAAATTACCTTGGTATAAACCAATCTCGAAGTGGGCTGCTGATTCGCGCGTCTCAACACCAAAATAAAGAGCAAAATCACAAACCCACAAAGCGTTAACCACAAAACATTCGGAAATTTCCGCCTCACCGGCCGCCGGAAATCTGCACCCCGCCGCCGCATTTGCTCGGCGCGAAAAGAATCACTGAATCTCCGAAAAACCTATAAAATTGCGGCTCGGGTAACTCAGGATTGAAGAAATCGCAGCTCAATTTGAAGTGAGCTTCTGATTCTCCGCGAATTAGAGGGACAAAATTCAGCACAGGCTGTAGTGGAAATGGGCAGTGAAGTGCGGGAGAGATCTCAGCTGGCTTTTTGTGTAAAAAATAAAAAATAAAGAATAGGGAGTGGAAAATTGAAGAAACCAAATATTAAAGAAATGAATTTTACGATTATTTTTTACAGGCGGTGTAGAGGAGTTGTCCTGTCAATCCACCATGAAAACCAATGTCATCGTTTTCGTGTGCGATTTCTTTCTTTTTGCCTCTTTGGTCACTTTAACAGAGGGATTAGAGATGATGAAATTAGCAATTAATATTTTAAAACTCGTATAAAAGGAGAAATAAAAGGGGAAAATATAAATCCTTTTTTATAAAATGAGGAAAATATATAGGTTTTAACTTTTAGGACAATAGATGATGAATCCTTAATTTCCCTTTCAATATGATTAATAAATATTATCCTTTTCATATCATTAGTTAATTCTATGCACTTCTGTATAGTTTGCAAATTTTTATGAACACTAAAAAAATTATGATACGCTGAATAAATATAATATTTTATGACATGTCACATATATAACAGTTTTTTCAAGATACCAAGAATTTCAATAAAATGTGATAGACTCGAATTAAAACACATTGGTATTTTTGAAGTTGAGAGCTTCAATCTCAATAATATCTATTCCAATCTATGCCATTCCATAAGTAATTTCTTTTATTTGACATATTTTGTAGTATTAATTATTTATAAATAATTTGTATTAGTTCCAATATCAACATAAATACACATGTGTTACACTCCTTTTCTAATAAGGTTTACTTCACACCACATATCTCCCTAATTTTTTTTGTAACATTTTAAAGTTTCCAATCAATTTAATACATTTTGGTATAAATCAAATAATTAATTAATTGTATAGGTGGCAAATTACAAATCCCTACTCCTATTCGAGTGTCGGTGGATTAGAAGACAGATTTTGTGGTAGGGTTTTCCAATTGGGCACTGGTGTGGCTGTTTTCATGTGATCGTGTAAATTAGGGTTATTTCTCCTCTTTCAGCAAACAATGTCGGACTATTTTCCGGCGGATCTCTGGATCGAAATCCTCATCAAATTGCCGGTCAAATCCCTAATTCGCTTCACCGCCGTCTCCAAATCATGGAGATCTCTCATCACAAGCCCCAATTTCACCTCCGTACACCTCTCCAATGCCAAAAATCGCGCCCTCCTCCGCCGCTACGACAAGCACGACAAGCACGAGCACTATTTGCTGCTCGAATTCGCCGCTAAAAACGGAACTTTCGGCATCAATTCCTGCTCGGAGTTCGAATTCCCGCTGAAATCCCAAATCGGGTATTTCAGAATCGTGGGCTCCTGCGACGGACTAGTGTGCTTAACCGACGATTTCTTCCTGTATCCTTCGCAGCCCGTCATTCTGTGGAACCCTTCAGTGAGAAATCGCGTGACTTTGCCGCAGGCCATCACCAATCCGAAAGGCCCCCACATTGTCGTTCTAGGGTTCGGAGTCGCGAATGGTGTATACAAGGTCGTCCGCCTCGTTTACTGCCGGAAACCCGATGACTACGGCTTTGGCATTCCGCCGCAGGCTGAGGTATTCTCGCTCGGGACGGGGACGTGGAGAAAGGTATGGGGATTTGATATCAAGCTAAGAATTCTTGAATTTATGTGGTGTCAAGTTTTGTTGAATGGTGTTGTGCATTGGCTTGGCTATGAACCGATTGATGATGATAATAATAATAATAGCACCCGTAGTTCAATTTTGGCGTTTGAGATTGATAATGAGGTGTTTGGGGAAGTAATGCTGCCGGGTGTGTTGACAAGAGAAGCTGTAGCTAGCTTGTGTCTCTTTGCTAGTGAGGGATCTCTTGCTTTGGGGAAATATAGTGGCGCCTCGGAGATTGAGGCGTGTGATATTTGGATAATGAAGGAGTATGGTGTGAAAGAGTCTTGGATGAAGTTGTATAGGATTGATGTGGTTGAAGGGTTCGAGAGAGTAGTTGGTTTTAGGAATGGTGAAGCTCTTCTGGCTTTTCAGGGGCTGGACTTAGTTGCATATAATCTAGAGAGCAGGGGGACTCAGAATCTTGGTATATATGGAACTCCGAGGTCATTCTATATTGATAATTATGTGGAGAGCCTTCTCCTGCTCAAAGGAAACAGTGAACCTGCCGAGGAGGATTTAAATTGGGACGCGTTAGACGGGTTGAGTTTAGATTGATGGTGTCTTGATTCTACTTGTGGCGAAAGAGCGGCTATTGCAGAAACGGTTGGTGTAATGGATTTAGCTGGATCGACAGGCAAGGCATCCAATTTTGTTCTGTGTTAACTCATGCTGAAAATTGGATTTGGTTAGATCTTGAAATTTCAAAAGAAATTTTGTGTTTGTATTCTATTCTGTTTGTTTGGTATGATGATAGATTCAACAAAAAATGTGCTTGTGATAGTGTAAATTTAGTCAGTATATGCTGTAGTTAAATGGTCATTGTCTACTTGCTCTGCAACTTTTGTGTTGTCCAGCTGTTAGATTTGTATAATGGAGATAGACAAAGTTAGCTTTCTTGGCTAGATGCTACTTAAGTCTTTGGATTATTAAATGGTTATTCACCATAAGATGGACCCATTATGTCAACTACTGTAGTAGAACTTGAGGACTGAGAAAACATCGGATGAGTAGTTCCATTTTAGAGACCATTTTAGCTTTCAAATGGTATTAGTATGCAGTTTTAGCTAAAGGGTGTTTCTCTTTTATTTGGTTTTGAACAAAAATCCGGGTTTAACCAAGAAGTAACAGATGAAATTGGGTGGCATGAGCAGTAGAAGTGACAAGAACACGAGAAGAGATAACGAATGTTGCTTAATAACCCTAAGGGGTCGTTTACTTTAAGTAATATGATGAATTAATAAAAATAATCCAAGCTAATCTGTTATTTACTTTAATGATTTTGGACTTATTTGATTATCTTATCCTTCAAATACTCAATTCTATATTTTATCAATTTATCATATCGCTCAAAGTAAATGCTTCCCGATAGTTTGAAATTTCATCGATGAGAACTTTTGAAAGATGCCAAGAATTGGAAGAGGTTGCATATATAGTAGCTGAAGAGGCATTGTTCCATTTAGAATCACATTGTGCAAATCCTAAAAATCTTAGGACCGGAGATGCTTTTGATAGTTAATCTCTTCAGGTTAGGACTAGACTAAGTATATATGTAGATTGGAGGCTCGATAAGCGCCCATGATCTGCTTATCTAGATGAGGCCTAAGCAGAGAAAAACATAGACTTTTACAAACATGGCAAACAAGATCCTAAGCAGAGCAAGACATAGACTCTTGCAAACATGGCAAACAAGATGATGAATTTACCTTCTTTTTTTTTTTTTTTTCATTTTGAGACCTTGTTTGATTTATGTCTACTATTTCATCAGTAAGTTTAGAAGGTTTACATTTACTAGATGTTGTCAATGACGGTTTGGATCACTGTGACCATTGAAAGTGACAGTGATTGAATGCTTAAGCAACTTTAGACAGTGAAAGCAAGTAACATATGTTTTTCTTGATGATCACGAAGTCACTGTGAGAACACGTGAACACTTATTAATATGACTGTCCTGAAAAAAGTAAAATTTTCCCTCCCTCTAGGATCTGTATCCAGATTTGCATTAGATGGTTTTCAAATTTGGAAATTATTATCAAGTTAATAATTTTATATTTTCAAGATGATTTATATACCGAGCTTGTTCATGAGCTAACGAGCATGTTCATAAGCTAACGATCCGAATATTACTTTAGCTAATGAGCTTCGCTAAACAAGCTCGAATGAACTTCTTGCAAGCCTGAGTTCCGAATAGTATGTGCTTAGTTGCTAGAGCATAATGTCTAAAATGCCTAAACATAAGGCTCTTGTGAGATCAAAACTCAAACTCATCAGACGGAAATGTTCCAATCATATTTTGATAATATATTTACTATATTTTCATTTTCAAAAGTAACATATACTGCGAATATCTGTCTTTGTATAATATTTCTGAATTGCCTTCTAAAATAAACAAGGGTAATGATAAATTTACATAATTGTATATATAGTGTTGGAATAATTTTGTCATTTTTCATCATTTTCAAAAATTAAAGAATTTACCAATTTTAATTGAATTTCCATTTTACATATTTACCCTTTTACACTAATCAAGAACAGATAGAGTAATGAAGGGATGGATAATGGTATCTACAAATCCAATTTTAAAATGGAAAAATCGTGAATTTCATGTCATGGTAATTTGCTCATACATTTGAATAAGAAAATAAATAAATCAGTAAGTATAAATTAAACAAGCTAAGGAAAAACAAAAACACAAAAAAAAAAAAAAACTCGAAGCATAATTATAAAATTATTAAATGGAAATTTATTTTAGAAAAGCATATAGCAGTAGTACTATATTCTATTATACAATTATTTGAGAGTTAATTCTGTAATTTTAGTCTATAGTGTGTCGCAAAGGTCATCCAAGGACGGAAGCCCGTGGCACACGATTCTTATACAATAACCCCAATTCCCAAAATTTTGAATACAACAACGCGTTCTATATGGCTAGTTTCATACATGTCTTGTTTGATCAATCATCTCTTTCATCACATTAACTAACTCGTAACTAAATAAAAATATATCTCATTGTCAAGAATATGATAGCCTCTCTCCATGTGAAAAACATAGTCCCAAATTAATTAATTAATTAACATCCCATGAGTCATGACGCATGCATTCTCCTGGAGTGTGAGATGTAGGGCTGCTTATTCGGTCGGTTCGGTTATACAAACCGAACAAGCCAGTTAAACGGAACCGAAACAAGGTCAGGGAAGGAACCAAAACCGCAGCGAGTCGTTTATTCGGTTAACCAAATAGCCGACTGGTTAAAACCACCGGTTATTCGGTTAACCGAATAATCGGCTACAAAAATTAAAATTCTCAAATTTGCTCCAAGTGGGGTCTGAACCTCTAACCTCCTAGATATTATAAAATACTTTACGTACTGCACCAAATGCACTTTTTATACATTTTATGAACATAAAATTTATTTATTATTAAAATTCAAAAATATTAAGAAAACAAAAATCCTACTAATATTTCTCGATTTCTCCCCTGATTGCCAATTACCAACAAACCAAAATTTATCAAAAAATAAACAAACCAACAATCATAGTCATTGAGCCACACAAGGTTGATTCTTGAAAATAAAGATAACCGAGGATTTTATAAACTTTTAACAACAATTATAATATATAAACTTTGAAATCAACCTTAAAAAACATGAAATTTATTATTGGCTATTTATATAATTTAAGTGCTGCTACCACTAAATCCAAAATCCTCGTTTGTTGTCAAGCTTATAAAAGTTTATATTATATTTTCATAAATCATCTAATGATTGTAATTATTTCTACGCATCTAAATTTGTACAGATTAATATCCATTGATATTTATATATCATTAGGTCCATAATCACAATATAGTCTTGATCTCACGTAAAAATTAAAGAATATTTATTTTTCTAAGTTCCCTATTTAGATTTAATTTATAGATTTGTAGATAGATTAGCTACATATATACATATACACATTTATTAAAAATAAATAGAAGATAAAATTAATAAAAATCATAAATATTTAAATACAAATTAAATATTTTTAATAACATGGTGAGTTTGTAAATACCATTTTTCTCATCTTAAACTAAAGAAAATATTGGTACAAACAAAATCTTGATTGATTCAAATTTTGTTTTTATGAAACTAATCTACGATGTGTTTAAAAACAATTCAAATGGATGCCAACCATTTCTCACTCAATATTTAATGGATTTCTAAATTAAAATGCAGAATAAAACATTTATGTAGGTATAATATATGGGTATTTTAGATAAATTATTTCGTTGTATTTAATACTGCAGGCAGTTGGCATTCAAGTTATCCATCTATAGAAAGTTATTTAATTTCATATTTTCAAACCCAAACTTGAAAAAAAGATAGGCTTGTATATATATATCGTCCAAAACCTTCCACCTACAACCCATTTATTTACATTTCAATTTCCTTCTTTCCCTCTTCCTTTAAATAAGCCTCCATTTAGAGAGAGAGATAGAGAGAGAGGGGCAAAGATGAACACAAAAGCGAGCCAACAACAGAACCGGTTTGTGCGCATAATCACCACCCCATACCGGGCCCTCTGCAAGGCCCGCGACTTGTACGTGAGAAGCATGTTAGACTGCGCGAGTTCAAACGCCATCGGGCTGCAGAGCTCCGCGCAGGCCGGGCCGGCCCTGCCGCGGAGCTTCAGCGCGGCTTCGTCGCGCTCCCACCGCGACGACGACGCGGACTATCGCGAGCTGGTCCGGGCTGCTTCGGCTCGGACCATCGGCAGTGGGGTCGATATCGATGCCTACATCAAGCAGGAGCGGAAGGCGAAACCCGGGCCGAGAAGCAGGGCGCGGGCCTTGCCGCCGAGAAGCGCCAGCTTGGCAATGGGGAGAATTGATGAGGAGAGGCCAAGTGGCTACTTTGGCGAAGATATTAAAACTGGTAATATGAATAATTTTGATAATAATAATAATAATAATAATAATAATAATAATAATAATAATAATAATAATAGAATTGTTGATAGGAAAAGTAAATTGAGGTATCGAAGAAGCAAAAGTCATGTTGTGACCAGAACGACGTTGTTCTGATATTTTATTTATTTTCACGTGTGAAACCAATTATTGTCTTTTTGGAAATTAATATAGCTAGGTTGCTAAATTAGTGTATGTTAGATGTGTGTTTATCAATAGGAGAGGAGTAGGAGAAATGCTCCAAATTAAATTGTTGTTAATATTTATATATGTGGTGGACGAGGGAGGAATGGGCAGATTGTGCACATTTGAAAATAGATTGTTTATAGTTTGATTTGATGGAGTCGTAATGTTTGAATCCAAATCCATCCTTTTATACGATCATATAATATACTCAGGATTGGAAGCCTTAAATCAAAGTAACTATTATCGCAAACGTGTCATAATTAAATAATTTTTTAAATTCAAATAAACAAAAAATAACTCAAAATTGAAGCTCTACACATAAAAAAAATTGTGGAAAGTTCAGACGATAACTTATTATTAATCCTTTATTTTATATTATTAGATATATAGACGTGTTAACTTGTTTGTGTTATTTAATAAGTTTATGCTGCTCAGATATTCATTTGTGATGTGGTTGGCGCTTTTTTCATGCAAATTTGATTATTTTGTGAACTTTTTGTGATAGTCAGGTATTGCAAATTCAAGTTCAAGTTCCTCTTTCTTTGCTCTTCTTTTCTTTTTTAAAAAATAAAATAAAATTTGATTTTCGTTTCAAAATAGGGTGACGATGTCTCTTCTAAAAGTTGGCAATAGGGTGATATCTTTCATCGAGTGATAATATGTTGATTGCAAGTGGGGATGTCAATCGGGCCAGCCCACCGGGTTTCGGGTCAACCCTACTCGGGTTACGGGTTAATCGGGTGCGGGCTAATCGGGTTGGAATTTTATCGGGTTAGGAATTTACAACCCTA
>JAYDZE010423461.1:0-16602 GCA_034509125.1 Monilaria moniliformis | reverse complement strand
GATTATGAAATTGCGAAACATAATTTTTGAATTGGACCAAGACTTCCAATTGAATAAGTATTAGTAAAGGATCCATGGCTAAAGATAAAAAGAAAACTTCTAATCGTAACTAAATCCTCCATTTTTTTTCTAAAAAAAGAAATTGGAGCAAAATAGCTATTCAGCGATGACTTTGGTTTACTAGAGACGTCGGCGTATTGTTTTAGCTCGGTGGAAACAAAAATTTTTTCCTTAGGATCCTCTGAAATAGAAATAGAGAACGAAGTAACTAGAAAGATTGTCAGAATCACCTTCCCCTAGAAGGATCATCTAGAAAGCGATTCGTTTTGTCTGTATTCAAATAAAAAGCTGACGTAGGTGTTATGGGTATAATTTTGTTCGTTTTGTTCACCTCGTAGATCTAAGAATTTTCTCACTTTCCATAAAGGAGCCGAATGAAACCACGAGGAACACGGGGACTAGTTGAAGTAATGAGCCTCCCAGCCGCAATTTCTAGTTTCAAAACCCTAATTCGATTCAGAATGCGAAAATCGGAAACCCTAAATGAGAAATTGTGGCATCGGTTTCTTTAGTGTTTCATTTCTTCGCCTTTATCTAATGTGTGAGATAAGTTTTGGAGGGAGAGAAGGAAATTGCATGATTTCCCCTTCATATTTGGCTATTTACAAATGTTCCCCTCTAGTTTTGTATATTGTCTTAAAGCTCTTTATGATGGCGAGTTACTATTAGGGGTGCTTAACCGGCCGGTTCGGTTATAACCAAACCGGTTGGACCGGTTAACCGAACCGAAATGACCAACACTATAGGAATCGGAACCGAATCGATCGGTTCCAATTCGGTTATCGGTTAACCCAGTAACCAGTAACCGGTTAAGCACCCCTAATTACTATAATTTAATGTAGATAGATAAAAATAATATAAGTTAATTCCTTATTTATGTTGAATAAATCGAATTTTTGGCTATTTTAATGTTCATGATAATTCATACTATTTGAGATAATTTTATTTGATTTTTATCATATTAAAAGGTGAAATTGAAAAAATCTTAGTAATAAATTTACTAAATCTTCTATCTTAATAATCATGAAAATCAAATACCCTTATCTAGTTTGGTTTCACAAAAATCTATTTACACTTCTAAATTGCATGTGAATCTATATATACAAAAAAGCTAAAACATTTCTAAAACTAGTTTCCCATTTAAACTCTTCTATGGAAAATTGTAATAAATATTATATTATATTTTTTTTTTCTTTTTTAAGAGTATGGAGAATGATGAGCTAGAGAGTTTTTTTACTTCCAATTTTTTTTCTTTTCTTTATTTCATTTAAATTCTTTCTCATTTTCATAAAATTTTATTCATCATAAAATATATGTAATATGTATCATAAAGTTTAATATAAAATTATAAACAAAATAGATTTGAAATGAACAATTCAAAATTATATTTTCTCTCTCACTCTCTTACTTTATGAACAAAATCCATTTTTGGCTATTTTATTTCATTTTCTTATATTTACTTATTTTTTATTTTGCTATTTTTATTTATCTTGTGTTTGATCTTTTTATTTTAGTTTTCATGATATCCTTTTTAATTATTAATTATTATTATAATTAAATAAATGTTTAGTGTATGAGTGTGTCAATTTATTCAACTTAATAAAAATATTAATGTGTCTTATAATAAATAAAACAAACATTATTTAATTTATTTTTATAGAAAATCTAGATAGTTAATATTTTAATCTTTATTATTTGAAAAAAGTATATAAATATCTTTTGCTATGGTAGAAAAAAAATTGTACTATTTATATCTCATTGATATGTACAAGAAACACAATAAATAATATAAATTGACGTATTATGTATGTGTATATATATATATATAGATGTTCATATTAGTACTGTTCTTATTGTTAGTACTCTGAGGATTATTTTCACTCATTCAATCGTAAAGATCTATGGTGGATTCATCACCTACCTTGCGGGATAAATTAACCATTTAGTTTCGAACCCAATGATGAACGAAAATTTTATTTTTTAAAAGTGAAGTAAATTTCTGGGCGAATGCAGTTAGTTTATATGTTTAGTGCAGTATGGTTGAATGATCTTGGTGGTATACAACAAGAGGGAAATATTCGCTACTATTTCTAATAAAAAAATCTTAGGTAGTTTTCAACATATGGATACTCTCGTAGGAATCAACTATCGCTCAAAACAAAAGATAGTGTTATTTAAATTGTAATATATTTTTTACATAATTATTTAAATATTATATTTATTATTAAATTTTTACTATGTCCGACCCCTCATGAGTTTCGTTTTTTGAATCCATCATTGCATTGACGAGTCATATGAAAAGCTATTATATCATGTCACTTTTTGCCCGCCTGAAAATTTTGTACTCATATGCTATTACTATAAATAAAAATGATGTTTTCGCTGCAATGATTTATCAAATACGTTGAAGATTAAAATTTGATCAAAGTTCGTTAATTTTTTGAAAAATATACCATTATTATATAAGAATGTATAGAAGATGAACATTCAACCAAATTCAAGAAATATGTTTAAAATATAAGGGTTACATTTCTCAATTTGAGAGCTTAAAATATTGAAGACAATGATGATGATTACAAGTTGAATTGTATTGTAAACATAAAGATAATTAATGGAGATTATAATATATAGTTTACTAAATTATGACACGTACTTGAAACATCTATTGACAAACAAATCTTGGGCCCAGCCTCCATTGACTTATATATACGAATTTATTTAATTTCAAATATATATGATTTTTTATTTATAATTGTGTCGTCGTGGCATCAATGTTCCTCTTAGTTGCAATTATATTATTTTATCTGATTTTTGCATTTATATTATTTTATTATATTACCCAATTTACCGTCTCTATCAATATATATTCAAGTATATACATTTTTATTTATTTATTTGTATGTTCAATTTAGACATTTGTGATTTAATTAATTGAAATTTAGTAATTAATATAGTTTTTTTATATTTCAGTATTTATTATTGCATGTTATTAAAATATCATCACTCCACATAAGTATTTACAACATAAATAGCTTTCACTAGGATCTCCAGTAGTCATTAACTACTTAAAGTACGTAATTATGATTGAGCATATAATTAGCTAAGTGTTACATAAAGGTTATGAATAAGGCAATATTTACCATCATATTCTGCACCAAGTTAGTCATTAGTTAAATTGATCTACTGCTTCAGCTTTCAGTAGGATTTATAACTAATATCACTTAGTATTAAGTTTACCATTTGTTGAATCAGTTATCACTACCGAAGCTCAGTTCTATAGGCGATTATCTGACTACTACTGATTATCGGTAGAAGAGTCACGACTAACAAAAATAAAAATAAAATTATCATTGCTGGTGTATTCCACCTCATACACAAGTATCTACTTGCCAGTGACCAATAAAAAATGCTAATAATATTTCATTCTTGAATTATGTACTTTTCTTTATAAGGAGCGTTCTCTTTGGTTGCAAAATAAGAAAAAGTGAAAATTTCAATTACATTTTAATGGTCTCTATATTTTTTATGCGTTAGTAGCTGCTAAATCTATGAACTTTAGCCCAAGTATGGTTTGTCACACATGAACTTGAAAACTTTAATGACAATACATTGATTTTTCGATGTATGATTCTTCCCACGAAATCAAATAGCCCCAAAATAGGATCTAATTTGGCAAAATTGAAATTGAAGTGACAATCAAAATAACGTCGTTTTGACTGCCACCTAAAATAAAAATAAATATCATATTCAGGTCATCTCCAACTCACCATCTGATATCTCTCTCTATTCCCATATTTAGCCTATCCGTCAACAACCCCAGCCGTCGTCAGTTGACCCAGTTTGGCAAAGAATAACATCCCACTTGCAGCTCATCCATCTCTCTCTTATCAACAACAACAACGAACACCTTCATCAATTTCTTTCTTCGTCTTCTTCATTTCCCTCTCCACTCCCAACCGCCTCTCATTCGATGGGAACTAGGTGGGGCTCCACCATCCTCAACTTAAAGTCCGTGTTGACGGAGTTAGTGTGCACCGTCGTCCACCGTGACATCACCACCGACCTCACCCCACTAGCGCCGCGACACGACCTCCATGCATCCTCACTGCGCAGAGATTAGCGCGGCAAGCAGAAGCCCTACCCGCAAAAAAATATTTTGGCTATAATCAGCATAAGAAGACTTGGGCCGAAGCCCTACCCGCAAGAGAGAGAGATTGGAAATGATTTGTACATGATTTTTTTTGTGTGGCAAACAAGACGACGTCGTTTTGACTGAAGTGTCGTTGTTTTGATTGCCACGTCATTTTCAATTTTGCTAAGTCAGCTTCAATTTTAAGGTAAAAATTATTCACCCTATTAAACAAGTTAAAAGAGTACAAAATTAGTAAAATATACTCTCTACAATTTTCACGAACTCACCGTTAGAAACAACAATAAAACAAAAATTCACAAACCTATGTATGTGGATTGACTTATTTTAATTGCTTTTGCATGTCATAGTTGGTTTGATACTGATTGATTTCATTAAATATCATGGCATCATATAATTGCGCTGAAAAAATAAATTATAGTATAATAAAAAAATGAAAATAGACATCTCTAAACAAATGGCAAATATATGAGAAGAATAATATTTGATGCCGAAAGTGCGATTGAAATTTGGCTTCGTTTCCTCACATGTTCCTTTCGCTATACAAAATGTCGCCATGTTACTTCATCTCTCTCTCTCTCTCTCTCTCTCTCTCTCTCTCTCTCACACACACACACACACACACACTTGACCCATTGTGATACATATAGTTAAACTGATACATGAAATTGATTACAGTGAAATCACACTCTCTATCCTCTCTCTCTCTCACACACACGCGCAGACACATATGACCCTTTGTAACATATTAATATTTATATAAAACAAAAAAAAAGATAAATACATGTAGTTAATGTGCATCACGAATTTTGCTTGTAAAGAATTTTCTGAGTACGATTTCACCTGTTCCTTTCACTTTGCCTTAAGAATTTAGGAATTAAGGTGTCGCCATTTTTACTCCACTCTCTCTCTCTCTCTCTCCCTCTGTGTCTCACACTCTATCTCTCTCTCTCTCACACACACACACACGAGACCCCTGTAATAATTGAAATAAAAATACGGATAATTAACATAATTCAGTTGTGATGCATATAATGCAAGCCAGATATTTAATTATAGTCGCCATTTTGACTTTTGCGATTTTTGCTTTACACTTCATTTTAACCTTAACAACCCACTTCATTTTTTTTCTTTCTATTTTTTTTTCAACTATTGAGGAATTCCTCTTTTATAAAGGAAGATATTGATAATCAAATTTTGTCCTATCTCAAAAATAAATAAATAAAATTATTAGTAAGACACAGTCAAATAGTATATGCCCAAGTAGCACAAAAGGTGAAAAGTTTAAATAGTGAATCCAAGAATTTGACTATATTATTAAATTTAATAAAGCTGAGCGGATAAATTGTTGCCACTCATACAAGAGTATAATAGTTAATGTATTAAAAAATAATAATACATTAATATTTATTTACGTAATAGTCATTTTTCTATCAATTTTAGAGAGAAATTATAAATTTAATTTCATTAGGTAAATCAATTTTAATTGAATCGATCTAATTTCTTCGAAAAAATCGCGTGTGGGCAGCTATAATGTGGCTGTTGGGCATTACTATATTAAATTTACATATATTTAAATATAGTTGGAGCCCCAAAATGCATGACGATGGCAATATTCTGTGAAAAGTTCATGTGGTGATCCAATAAACTTTGGAATAAAAAACTGGAGTCGTTCTTAAAAATAAACGAAGAGCCATTTATAAGAAATAAATTTCCAAAGTAAAAAAAATAAATAAAAAATAAAATTCAAATAAGCACGTTTTGTGCCTCTTACAGAGGAATACTGAATAAAAGCCAATAAAAATAAAAATAAAAAATAAAAAATAAAAAATAGAATTAGATTCTTCAGCACAATAAAAAAACATCATCAATCACATTGTTGAAAAGCAGACGCAGACTCTCTCCAGCCGTGTCGCCACCTAACGAAACCAATCTCTCAACAAACGCGCACACAGACAGAGAGAGAGAGAGAGAGGGAGACTTTTCTAACCCCGAAATCCTCTGTCCCCTTCTCCCAATTCTCCAATTTTCTCGGCAACCTCAAAATCCCCGCAATAATGCAGCAAAATCAATCGCAGCCAATCCCAACTCCACCTATTGAAGCCCAAATTCCGGCCGACGACCCCACCGCATCATGCCTCTTCGACTGGTCGGATTTCCTCGACTTCAACCTCGATGAGGGCCTCCACGCCGCGGCGTCGCTTCCCCACTCCGAGCAAGAGCAGGAACAGGAGCAGGAGCAGGAGCAGGCAGGGGGGTTTGACCCGGCCCAAGAGAAGCCCGGCACGGTGAGGAAAAGGGACCCCAGATTGCTGTGCTCCAATTTCTTGGCACGGGTCCCCTGCGCTTGCCCCGAATTGGATGCCAAGCTGGCTGAGGAGGAGCGCCAGCTCCCCAGTAAGAAGCGGACCCGGATAGCCAGGGGGCCCGGGGGCCCGGCCCGATGCCAGGTGCCGGCCTGCGAGGTTGATATCAGTGAGCTTAAAGGGTATCACAAGCGCCACCGTGTTTGTTTGCGGTGCGCGAACGCGGCCTCTGTGGTTATTGATGGAGAGACCAAGAGATACTGCCAACAGTGCGGAAAGTATGTTCTTTTGTTTCCTTCATTTGAGTTGCTGATGGATTGATTGCGATGTGGAAAGTTGGGTTCTTTTTTCTTTTTAGATTAGCGGGATGATATTTATCTGGATAACCTTGAAAATTGAAATGGATTTGGCGTTGGTCAATGCATATGTAATGGTCTTGTAAAGGTGATTTCTTGATTACGTTGAAGATGAGCTATTGAAATTCGTTGGTCAAGGTGTGGTTTTTGCTTGTGTGGTGTTTTCTTGATTTTGTGTTGGTGATAGAATCTGCCTTGATATGCTGGAAAGGGATTGAATTCCTTTTTTGCGTTTATTTTAGTTTAATGCTGGATTATGTGCTTCAGTGCCACTTCTTGGATGCCAAAATATAACATTTGCCTATAAGGTGAATTTTGTGAAAGGTTAAGTTCTAATTTTGGTTTTAAGAGTTTAATATCTACAAGCTTCTACAGATTTGGCAGTGGTTTCGACTTTTTGCCTTGCTATCTCATCTTTCCATCAGTAAAAACTACAATTTCAATTTGGTGTCTGCAGATAGGGGGCATTTGGTTCTGAGTCGTAGAGGACTAATGACTGGTCTGGTCATAGCAATATATGTGGTGGTTTCTTGTCATGGGGAATCGACTGCTAGTCACCCTGTCCCACCTCATTTATTAAGTTGGCCCTTTGAAAAGAAAACCATGCTGTTTATGCATTAAATTTTGCAGATGAAGTTGTTTTGATGAATTAATTGATATTGAAAGCTACTTTTGCAGGTTCCACATATTGTCAGATTTTGATGAGGGCAAACGTAGTTGTAGGAGGAAACTAGAACGTCACAATAACAGGCGTAGAAGGAAACAGAATGATTCTAAAGAAGGTGCTGAAAAGGAATCTCAACTGATAAATCTGGCTGATGATCTCATCAGTGATGATGATGCTGGAAAAGGTATGCTGCAATTACCTTCCAACGTACCATCTTTATTTCACACTTAGATGAGTGATATTATTCTTGATCTTTAGTTAAATGCTTGGCAGGTAAAGTTAGCTAGATTCTGAAACAAAATCTTTCTCGACTCCAACTTTTAGGGTGATTGGGTAATACTAATTCGTTTTTCTTGTACAGGTGGAATAAGTGTGAACGGTCAGATTGAAGAGAAGGAGCTTTTGTTGGAGTCAGATGGGCAGGTCTCTGCTCGAGGCTCACAGAATCACCAAAGCGATAGTATAATATCATTATCCACCTCTGGCGAACCTCACGTCAAAGCTAATAAACAGAATCCGACATTCAAGCAGTCTTCACCCTACTGTGACAACAAGAGTAGTTTTTCCTCCGCGGTATGGCCATGTCTTTATTTATTCTTTCGTGGTAAATATTGGTTTGGTTAAGCTGCAGTTGTTTGATATTTCTTGCAGTGCCCTGCAGGTAGGATCTCCTTTAAGCTCTACGACTGGAATCCAGCTGAATTTCCTCGACGGCTTCGACTTCAAGTATTCTAATTGTTACAGTTCAGTTTACTTAAACTGCTTCTTTAAGTTAAATAAATGTGGAGTTATTATTGATATGCTGGTACCTGTGTTTGTAGATATTCCAATGGCTGGCTAGCATGCCTGTTGAGCTGGAGGGGTATATCCGTCCAGGTTGTACAATCTTGACTGGTTTTATTGCAATGCCAAAGCCAGTGTGGCTTAAGGTACTACGGATGCCATTCGCGTATCTATGCATACCGCTAGAAAATATTAAAGATTGCATCACTATCTACTTAGTAGGGTTTCCAAATATATTGATTTGATAAAAATCTCTTTTTTTATTGTTTTATAATTTTGGTATATAGTCAGCTATATAAAGTACTTCTTGTCTAATTTTTCTGTTTTTGTTTTGCATTGATCAGTTATTGGAGGAACCGGCTTTATGCATCAAAAATCTTGTTTCATCACCAGGGAGCCTTTTGTTGGGAAGAGGCACAATGCATGTTTATCTAAATGACATGATTTTTCGAATCACAAAAGGTCCGTTGGCAGAATAGTCGTTATCTCAACGAGAATTACTAAATAGCCTTTTGTTATGGTAATAGCTTCTTTATTTTTAATTTTGCGACTCTTGTGAAAACAGACGCAACTTTGGTACATGAGGTTAAAGTAAAGGATCGAGCTCCGAAGCTTCATTACATTTATCCAAATTGCTTCGAGGCTGGCAGGCCAATGGAATTCGTGGCCTGTGGAAGCCATCTACTTCAACCAAACTTCCGGTAAGATTTGATGCATTACTTTGAAGAAAAAATGTGGCGAAACTATCATTTTTAGTGTTCAAGTTTGGCTGGAAATTAGATTACTCTTTCTAATTGATAATGAATATCTCTGTTATCTTGCATGATTAGTCGTCTGATACATTGCATTGCAGGTTTCTAATATCATTTGCTGGACAGTACCTAGCATATAAAATTCGTGTTTCATCTCCGTGTGAGAAAGGCGACGCCAAAAGTGCTGACCATCAGTTGTTGAAGATATATGTCCCTCAAATTGATATTGCTCTTTCTGGACCTGCTTTTGTCGAGGTGAGTATATTTGCTAACTTCTACCCTTATCCCCTTTTGCTCGAAGCTGTTATCTAAATTATCTTGTTCTACCCTTCTGTACAACACTTTCAACCTTATAGAGGCTCGTCTATAAATTGACATGCTCGAAGCTGAAAACTTGATTTTCTTGAGTGAAAATTAACTGCTGCGCTTACTGTATCACTTCTTTCTTACATAGATGGCCCTGTCTCTGCAGGTTGAAAACCAGTCTGGCTTGTCCAACTTCATCCCGGTCCTCATTAGTGACAAAGAAACGTGTGCAGAAATGGAAATCTTGCAACAAAAGTCTGCCAAGTCTTCCTCCTCCCAAGAACGAGAACGTTCTTCTCCACAGACTGCATGCGAAGTTCTTGCTTCACGGCAAGCTGAGTTCTCAGAGTTCGTCTTAGATGTGGCGTGGTTGCTGAAGAAACCGGCATCTGAGCAAAAGCTGACATCATCCCACATTTTAAGATCAAACTGTTTGTTGAAGTACTTGATGGAAAAGGAGTCTACCGTAGTTCTGGATGGACTGTGTTGCTCGTTGAGATCCACAATGGACAGCGATTTGATTGATAACAACTCTGATTCCGACGTGAGGCTATTTCAGAAAAATATGGACACTGCACGGAGAAGGCTCGCTCTGAGATCACATGAAAAAGTGGTTGCGGATACCCCCGCACCAAGTGGAAACCGTTGCAGCCACAGCTCGGAAAATGATAACTCGTCTCTCATCCCCTCAACTAATCCGGTACATCACGTGTCTTGACATTTTCCATACCATTCAACAAGTACTCTTGCATATAATCGTGTTGGTTTCGTTAATGATTATAATGTGCAGAAGTTTATCTCTCAGGGTCTTCAGAGAACGGTGCAGAATCTGCTCGCGCTCGTTAGGCCCCAGCCCACTCTACACGAAGACGCGACAGTTCCTCTTTTGAATGATGAGGTGATTATGAACATTGATCTTCAGGAGAGGCTGAGAAGGTCTTGGAGTCGCTCATTGTCAAGAACGCTTTCTACTTCGCGGCTCCTTGTAATAGCGGTGATGGCCGTCGGTGTCTGTTTTGGAGTGTGCGCGGTCGCGCTCCACCCTCAGCGGGTCGGCCAGATCACATCAACAATACACAGCTGCATGTTCGACAACTCTCGACGCTGAGCAATCTCCTGGCCCGCCGTAGCAGGTACCGTTTCCATCTGTAAATTTACTCGCTCACTCCTCTATGTTGAGGTTCGACCTAGAAGGCGTTCACTGGTTCATTTTCTTCAGAGAATAGTGTAACCAATTATTTGGTGAAAAGGGGCAACTCTTGACGAGGAATCATAAAATTGTTTGTACTAGGATGTTGTTTTGTAATCGGAAAATTTTAGCCATCTCTCTGTTCCTGCACACTGAGCGCCGGTTCCTTTGTAAGCACTTTCGAGTTAAAAAAAAGTCCATACTTTTTATATCTTCGTGTCTGTTAGAATTCTTTCGATATTGTATGATTTGGTAGTTTTAGATAAAAGGCATTGAAATTGAAACTCAATATCCAAACACAGCTACAATCATTCCAAACCAGACATGAATTTCCACATTGAGAAATCACTAATGATCTTCAAAATATTCAGACGACCTTAAACTTATCAAAAATAGATTAGCATCCTTGTCTTTTCCCTGCATTTGCTTCAGCAGAATTCGTTCAATGTGGGAATTGCTCCACCAGCTGCCACAATTTGTTGCTCCAACTGCAAGCAAGAAACAGCATGAATCACAATCTTATGTGTGCATTGGCCAAGCTATAGAGTGATTAATGGCTAAATGTAACGTCTCAGAATCGTGTTTGTAAACATTTCGTTTGTTTTTTGGTCAGTGAACGACACGTCTCAAAATAGATTTTAACGACCCGACATAAATGTTTTAGGAAACGTGTCGTTCATTTTGGTCAGGACCGGAATGAAGGACGCGTTTCAGATGTACGTTTTCAAAATAGATTCTGATGACAAAAGTCGTGTGGCGCTAACCCGTAGCAGCGCCTCGAGCTTGGTCTTGACTAGCAAGTATTCTTGCTTCACTTGCTGCAAGCATCTCAAACACCTAAAATTTCAACCATAAATTGCATCACCTCCACAACCTCATTTTCTCTCCAAGAAATTAGAGGCTAAAACTCGAGAAAAACGTCTCACCCTTCGACGTTCTGTTCTTCACAGAAGCTGCGGAAAGCAATGCAAGTGTTCTTAACTCTCTGTGCACCAATGCTGTCACAACCAAAAACCAACAAGTTTCGGTTACAAGAAAGACCAAATGTATTGATATCTATATAGAATTCAGACCGGCTGTCTGTCTAACAGCAAGCCAGTAGAGCTGTCAAAATCAGACCGGCCCGACCTACCACAGTTTTAGGGTTGGGCCGGGCTACAAGGGAGACCGGCCAAACATCAGTTTGCCCAATCCCGCCCCCTGGGGCCTACCCTAGACTAAATCTTTCATTTTAGACGAGTAAACAAGAATATACATAGTAGTAAATTATAGAGAAACAGTTTCTGGTTACCTTGAGCTGCTGCCTTTGAACTGGTGAACATGGGCATCAATCTTCTTGAAGTCCACATTCTGCTGATCTCTGCATCAAACATGTCCATCTAATGAGAAAGAGAAAGAGAGAGAGAGAGAGAGAGAGAGAGAGAGAGAGAAGAGAGGCTCACAAAGCAAGAGAGAGATCATGGAGGAGCCTGTCAGAATCCTCAAAGAAAAGGGAAACAACTTCAAACACAAAATCTGGATTGGTTTCATCTTGAAGCAGCTGAAGCTGGCTAAACTGACCATCCAAGAATCCCTTCACCAAAATAATCGAACACCTCAAAAAATTAATCCACTAACAAAAATACATACAAGAATTTCTTTTTCAAAAAAATTGCCAAAAACAAATTATTTTTCCATTTCTATCTCACCTCACGAAACAGGCCACTTGTGTACTCATTAAAGCTCCTCTGCAGCTGCTCCACCTCCATCTCTCTCTCTCTCTCTCTCTGTAGAAAAGCCTTTTGCTAAGTTTGTATTGGCAGATCTTGAGATATAGATGGCACAATCAAAGGGAATTTAATGCTTGAAAAATGGGAATTGATTTGCATTTAACGTGTGTTGTGTACAGACTGTGGCAGAGAGAAAGATCCAAGGTTTTCCTTTTTCAGATGATTCGATTCTAAATTTACAGCCACCACCTTTTTTTGCTGTTCAATATGCATCTTTTTATTCCATCTTTCCTTTTCCCAAAGTATATTTGTAAACTTTTTTCTTCCTCTTCTCACTCTCATTCTTCCCTTTAATCTCCACCACTCTAATACTGTATTGACAAAAGGTAACAGCGTTTTTTTATAAAATAATTATCAAGATCGAAGAGAAAATAAGGACCAAGAGGATAAAACGCACGTTCAAGATGCCCACTACATCTGCAATAGTAAAAAGGTATCTATTCGATTCCCCCTCAATTACATTCCACACGTTTCTTACTTTGATCCTATTAAACCTCTCTCTCTCTCTCTCCTCTCTCTCTCTCTCTCTCTCTCTCTCTCTCTCTCTCTCTCTCTCTCTCTCTTATTTTATGTTATTCTATGGGCCTTCTTTTTTATTCGTAAAAATCCATACATTGACAAACATTAATGCGTTTTGAATAGCCCGTTGCTGGAATTCAAATTCACATAATATCACATTAATACATAAAAAGCTCCTTTTTAAGCAGCAATAGTATCAAGAAATCACCACCAAAATTTGATGATCCATTTTTCTACATTTTACATGCCAAATGATAAGTGTATCCTAGAAATGGGCCAGGACTAGGAACCTAACAGCTTGAAGAATCCTTTCGGGCCGTGGCGGGGCGGCTACCGTAGGCTCGATGGGGCAGGGGGTTCACGGTACCTAAAGCTCGAGCTCGAAGTAACCACGGACAGTGTCTTCTCATGGTTCTTCCGATGCTCCATTCGAATATTCATGACCTGCATTTCCAGCGCTTCCATTAGCCAAACGGTTTATATTGGAAATAGGGCTCCCTCGAGAGTACCGGTTCTGTGAAGCAGTCGAGCTCCTAGTCGACTTGAGACGCGCCTTTCTACCCTGCAAGCCGAACCATTTCAAGAACGAGCAAGCAAAACAAGGTAACCAAGAATGCAACTTTCAAGATCAATTTTATCAGATCCCAAAACAGAAATGGCTGTGAATTTGCCTCGAGTTAACTTCATCAAGTTTGATTCAGAGTCAATTTTAAGGGAATACCTTTCCCATGCACTTTTCCAAGTGAGGAGCAAATCTTCCAGCTACAATAGATCGGCTGCAGTTCATGCACTCAAATATCTCGTTAGCAATTGGAGGGTGAGTTTGCCCAAATATGTCAACGACGTATTTGCCATTGGCTTCCCCACTATGACTAGGGTCAGATGCCCTTGCTCGTGCCTCAGCTGACAGCCTCAACTCCTCCTCCTCATCATCCAAATGACGGTCAAGTCCTAACCTAGCTATACGGTGCGACTCTGATGCAACATCAACAATAATACAATCAAGAAGCTCTTCGAAAACATCTGATAAGAGCTGCACGACAAATCCAATAACAAGTGAATTTCAATCAAGTTTCTCACAGTAGAGAGAGTCCATTGTTCACCAAATTCTTGCCCACTCTTTTTTAATGAACAAAGAAAGGGGCACAAAATCGCAAGAAACAGAGCATCTGCTAAACCTAGCTGGCTAAGTTTAAGAACAAGATTCTACAAAACATGAAGGCAAGTAATCAGCTGGTGATCAACACAAATAGCTGTATAACTAAATATCTGACACTAAGAAATGCAAAATAGGAAAACAAAAACATAGAAAAACTACTAAAAAATCGAATAACCCGAAGAAAAGATTGGATCATTAGTTACCTCGGAAGTGAAGGGCATGCCATCCTCTTTTGGCACTGACATGAGTAAAACAACACAACCACAAAGGAGGTAATTCTTTCCCACAAACCAATCAACTGAGGAAAAATAAATAAAAATAAAAGTTATGAGCTACCAACAAATGCCAAAAATCTAATTCAGATTTCAAATTTACATTTCGTTTTGTCACTTGAAAGCCATTTGGTACAATGCATACCCCTCTTTTCTCTCTCAAGGTATAAAGCATCCTGTATTTCTGTTGAAATTAAACTAGCTTTTACAAATCCTCGGCCTTAAACATAAATGGACTTTAATCTAGCTATAATTTACGAACTTGCTTATCCACGAAAGCAGCGCTTTTCCACAGGAAACTTCAGACAATTCACAAACTTAAGATAAAGGTAACGAGAGAATGCCATGATCTAGATGTAACAAGAACAATATCGCACAAAATAGAACCTTAATTTCCGGAAAACAATCAGAAAGCTGTGGATTCGCGAATGAATTTTTGAAAAATGAAAATAAAAATAAAAATCGAGTCGTGAAACTTGCTAAAGCAATAAAATCGACCAGAGAATACACACAATCGGTGAAAAAAAGAGGCCATTTTCGACAATTTGGAAGAACAAACCAAAAACCCTACTGATAGAGATACAACAAAAAATAAATACGAATGAACACCTGGAATTGGAGAGCTCGACTGTGTCGCGTGGATCAGTGAAGAACACAAGAGAATAAACTTGAGAACAAACAATCAGTTCTTCCCTGTGCGAGTTTCAGAGTTAAATGCGACTTAAGTTGAGAGCATGAGAAAGCCAAAGTGAAAAACAAAAAACAAAACATGAACTTAAAAAATTGTACAAAAATGAGGTTTTTATATATACTTGTCTTACTAATTTAGTATTACGGTTCATTTTTTTTACCCAAATCGAAAATGAAAAATTATTTTTTATGAAAATTGAAACCGAATAAAACCGAATTATCCAAAAAATCGAACACGGTTAATCAAAATTCGAACTATGAAAATCGATCCAAACAGAAAAACCAAAATTGCATAAAAATATCAAATAAACCGAAAAAACCGTAAATCCAATATATATATATATATATATTAAATATATATTTGATTTTCTATTTTTTTTTAGTTTTTAATATATTCGAACTGAAAACCGAAATTCGTCAAAAATCTAAATTGAACATACTAAAACTCGAAAAATATCAAACCAAATTTTAAATTTCGATTTGATTCGATTCAGATATTCGAATTTTGAGTATTTTGCTTACCCTTAATATACAAGATCTTGGCGGAGTGCTATGTTTTGCTTCCTCTACTTTTAATAAATATAATTTGAAGGAATAAAACATGAATTATATTATTTTCAAATCATAAAATAAAATTGAGTAGACAAGCCTATGATTTGTTCGAAGCTATTACTCTAATCCTCCATATAATTCTTATAGTCACAATTTTAAATAAGGGCATTTTTTTTAACTCTTTCTTATTTCATATAATTTATTATATATTTTAAATAAACTGATATATAATTTAATTAGAAAATACAATTTCATAAAAGCTAAAAATTAGAAATTTAATATATAATAAAATTGCATAATTAAAATCAAAGATTACACAGTTAAAATCGAAAATTACATAATTTAAATTCTAAAATTACTTAATTAAAATTTTTAAAAAAAACAACAACTTAAATAATCATTAATTCCTAATTTCTCCCCGAGGCTTCGCAAAATTTAGAGGCACCATTTCCCTTCTTTCTCTTCCATGGTAGACATGTCTCTACTTAACGTTTTGGCATATAAAGCCCAAAATGCAGTTTCATTCGATTTTTTTCATTTTCTCTGCCATGTGATACATTTTTCACCACCGCTTGAGGTCGTCGCTTTTCTTTTTCTCTCCAGTTCTGTCGCATTCTATATGATTCGGGCGACTGCTACTAGACTGCCAACCGATTCTCCCACTCGCGTCATTGCTTGGAACATTCTCGCCCTCCCCACTTGAGGTGTATTAATCGGATGAGGTGTTCTTCGTTCCCAAGTTGATACAAACTTGAAATGCATGATGTTCTCTCGCTCATAAATATTGAGCGCCTCTTTGAAAATATATGCTTCACTTAATCTGCTCCTCCATTGTATCTTTCAAAATGAGCACGGAGTGCACGAGATTTATGGTCAAGGGAGCCTCAAGGATGTACGGTGTTGTACCTCTCGGTAATTTTATCCCAAAACTGTGAAGCCCTTTCAGAGTTGGCAACGACGGGGTCTTAGGAGATATCCATGTACACTTGGATCAACGTCTTGATTTCATCATTCAAGTAGGTATCTCAAACTTTGCGGGTGGAAGTGTCGCTTCATTGGAGAGTTGGAGCAT
>JAYDZE010423350.1:0-16605 GCA_034509125.1 Monilaria moniliformis | reverse complement strand
GAAGAAGATTGGGTTAACGTGAAGAAGATGATGGAATACCTGAAGAAGTTCTACGAGTTGACTCTCCTAGTCTCGGCTACCAAATATCCGACATCACATTTGTTTTTCGCAGAGATATGTGATGTCTTTGATCTCATCAGCGAGTTAGAGACTAGTGATGATCGTGACGTGAGTTCCATGGCCACGAAGATGAGGTAATCTGTTTCTTTGTACTATAATCAAGTTTTTGGTATATGATATCACACGTGTTTGACTTCTCTTTTTTGTTTTTCATCATTTTCAAGGTTGAAAATTGGAAAATATTGGATGGAAGATAGAGAATTGAATCCGAAGATGAACAAGATTTTATACATTGCTGCTATTCTTGATCCAAGGCAAAAGTTGAAGCATGTGGAGACATGCTTCAAATCAGTCTATGGAGCTGAACGTGGGGCTGATATGGTGAAGGAGGTGAAAAACTCGATGGATGAATTATTTGAGTTTTATCGAGCACAGAAGGCGACTCCACCTCTACATCGAACAGTTGACGGTGCTACTTCTGCACCTCGTAGTCATGGGAGATCGGATCGTCGAGGCTCTCTTAGCCTTATGGCCTTGGAGGCTAGTGATGATGATGAAGATACTAGCAATGCAAATGAGCTCGCTGTTTATCTCACAGAAAGCAAGCACAAAGTGGCAAAGGGTGAGGTGGACAGCTTTGACATCTTGAAGTGGTGGTCGGAAAATCCACGTTACCATATTCTGAGTGAGATGGCAAAGGATATTTTGGCAATTCCCTTTTCTAGTGTTGCTTCAGAGTCCGCATTTAGCACGGGAGGTCGTGTTCTCACTGCATATAGAAGTTCATTGACTTCCAATATGGTTGAGGCTTTAATTTGCGCCAGAGATTGGATGAAGGCGATTCTATAGTGCATCCTATCACATATATCACGTACAATATAAAGGAAGTGTAGGTGAAAGCAATACCCACAACTTAATTCAAACTTTCCACAGTGGACAAATTTCGAAAGACATCTGTCTTACTGCGCTTCGTAAGCATTTTATGGCATATTTACCACAAGGGCTAACTTCCATTCTCTTAAAAGACAACAATCTCAAAGTTTATGACTAGATTATGAAAAATCCAGAAACAATTTAAAAAAACATGTACTGAATTCATCTAATAGAGAGAAAGAAAACTAAATAGCACTGACCTCATAAGGATAATCCATCTTACGCATGATGTTATAAGCTTTCCATGGGGGTTCCATTATCTGAAAAAGTCGGAATGGAACAATATAACAAAGAAGCTATGAGCTAAAGCATGAAATATATCAGCAATATGTGCAGGCAACTAAAATTTAAACTGCCACAAAATCAGTAAATATATTCATAAATGAGGACACAATGGCAGCATTTCTTACATCATCAGCAGATATCCTAATTGGTGACTTGCCTTTGTATTCTGGACATTTCATGACCCCCTGCAAATAAGATTTGTGACGAAAAATGATTCATAGCAAAGATAAAACTCATTAAAAGCTTTCAAAGCTAAGGCCCAGAAGGAAATGTATAGGTGAAAGAATTTGAAACCAGATGAAAGGACTGTTTCAGCAAATGCTAATCTTGATGTATTTTACCATGCATCAATGCTCAAAACTATAATACTAATAAAAATGATCATATATAGGATTATAAGAGTTCCCTATAGTCTCAAAGGCTACATAAGAAAAAACGCACGAGCAATGTTGCAATATATATGATTGTAGGTCATACTGATCCATCGCAATCTGGACATTCTTTACATGGCAAGGGCAAGTGGTCGAGACTCGAAGGAAGGTGAACCAGCTCAGCTCGGTTATCAGCGATTGCATCAGCAATATTTTCAGCTGTTGCCTTCTCTCCACTACAAAAGTTATCAATAACAGAGCAAAATTGAAGTATCTGCTAACAACGTGAGATGCCAAAATTCTCACAAAAAATAAATAACATCAAATAATCAAGTGCATGGAGAGAATCACACAGGCACATATGAGATTTAACCTTTGGATTCTACACCTGTGCAATGGGTCAACATCATATTGTACTTTACTTAGTAGTTACTAATTACTATACATCGGAACACAAGAAGTCATCGTGATATAAGAAGTGACATGCAAAGAGAAGGAAACATGCATACATACATTGAAATATGAAAATGTTTGAGGAAATTGACTGTTCGAAAAGATTAGCTATAATTTCCAGTGACCAACATAAAACGGGTAAAGAATTTTATTATCTGTATATTTTTAGCCTCATTATGCTAAATAACGTAGAAGCATTGGACTACCTTCTTAAAGAACAATTTTTTACTTGGTATTGCACCCATCCCGAGCCTCTGCACATGGTGCATTGCATGGCCTGCCAACCACAGCAAGTTCGACAGTTCCTGCATTCCAAAGATTGAGGATTTAGTTTGATCAACTTTTGTAGTTTAGCTATAAGACACTGATATCAACAAGATAAATATGTAGGCTGAATAAGTATTACTGGTTTTCCCTAAAGTTGAATAGTAAAACATCGTACAAATCACACAATATAATCACATTGACATGGAAGTTGTGACGTTTGAAAAGAAAAGCAGATAGACATTTTGTGGACTACAAAACCGATACTTTGTCTGGATGAGGTGAGATTGAAGTGTAAGTGTGAGCCAAACATAGGTAGATGTAGAAAAATACATCTACTTGTAACATCATAGACTATAACAGTTAAAGAAATAAGATGTGGATGAGCTAGAAACCTTCTTAAGCCAGATTAAAAGCAAGAGGAATTATACAGTGAGCTAAAAAGGCAACCTCTGACATAAAACCTTCTTTCCCAGTTCGATTGCAATATCATAAGTCCCAAGAGTAGCAATGGCCTGAAACCAACTCGAGTTCATCAGAGCAGTAAATATAACATGCCAACAATCTCCTCTTTATCCAAAGAGAAAGGAAAAGATGTTAAGTAAATGACCAAAAATTATGATTACTTTCTTCAAAATAAAATACAATAATATATGAAGAGCGAGAGAGAGAGGGAATTGGAGAGCGGGAGACGCGGCATACGAAAATGGCGAAGTAAGGAGAGCTTGGAGATGAACTCGGGGACGCCGAAGCCGCGGGGGGCGGAGCCGGCGATGTCGAAGGGGATTTGTTCTTGTACTGAGAGTCCATGAATCTCTTGATGCTCCGCACCAGCTTGTCTGTTACTCGCGACATTTTTGGAGCAGCGAGTCAAGAAGAACAAGATGATGAAGCAGATAAAGAGGACTTGGGAAATTTTTGGGTGCTATATTTACTAGTTCTGGTGTCCGGTGTTTGGGGTTTAAGGTTTAAGTTCTTTTACTACCAATCACCAGAGATCAAATTATCATTGTTATTTTCATTCTTTTGAGAAGGGCAAAAATAAAACACTTGTAAATGGAACTTGGTGCACACATCTAGGGGTGGTTAGTAGGTTATCAGTTAAAACCATTATAATCGATAATCAATCAATTATAACCGAATAACCAATATAAGTAATATATAGATATTACTATCAGTTTAATACTTAAAGTGCATAGATGGCCCAGCAGATAGAACCTTGGTTCTTTTTAGTGAGGTCAAGAGATTGAGTTTTGCGCCCAACTATTCTTTTTTTTTTCCTCGCCCTCAACAGTCAACACTTGTCATCCCACATCGGCTAGCAACAAAAGGAAAAGCAGATGTTACTATTATAAATAGTGGGAGACTATTTTATCTTCTCTTATTCATTTTTCCATCCTACATCGGTGGAGGGACAAAGGAAAATGAGATGGTGCCATTATAAATAATGGGCGTCACTTTTGAAATGAAGTATATATTTGGGCATCACTTTTATGTGTATTTTGGTCCATGGAAATTCCAATATTATGAAATATATTTAGTTTTAAAATTTATTACTCGGTTAGTTTCGGTTAACCAATTAACCGATCGGTTAGTAGACTAACCGTTTCTTTATCAGTATTGGTTTCGGTTCTTACTTTAGTGTTAAAATTTGGTCGGTTAACCGACATATCAGTTCGATTATTAACCGAGTTGACCGATTAAACACTCCTACTCACATAAATGGAATAAGTGTGAATAATTTCTTATTCATTCTTTTCCAACTAAGTAATAGATAAGTGATATGTTTTTCCTTTTAAAATTTTAATTTTTCACATATAATATATATCAGGGAGTCTCTCTCGTTGAAATCCGTCACATAATCCTTATGCCACTGTGTCAAAATTTATTAGGGTCCATTTGGTATTATGAAATTGAAGGCATAGATTTGGAATTAGAGTTTTCAATTCCATATCTTATGTTTGCACTTGAAAAATATTTGGATTTGCAATTAAATTTTTCAATTTCAAATCCATCTAATTCAACAATTTGAAATTTATAACTAAAGTAAAGATTTGAAAATCTATACTTCTAAAAAATACACACCACACACACATATATATACACTACACACACTACACACAAATTACACTACACACGCAATACACATACTACATACACAACACAACACACACTGCACATAATACACACACTAAACAAACTGCACACGCAACACATCATACACACACTGCACACACAATACACACATTGCACACACAATACGCATATTGCACACACGCACACACAACACACACGACATACAAAATTACACACATAACAAACAAACAACACACACGACAACATTGCACATGAATACACACAAACACATATGACACATACACATACACGACACACACACACACAACATATACACACTTTAAATTTTGGCCATTAAAACTTGAAAAAAAAAATCTTTAGTATTGATGAAATTATCACGAAATTCTTGAAACATTTCTCAAACTATACCCGAATATTACAAAGTTGGCTTGACTTGTATCGAGGGATTCTGCCCGAATATTACAAAATTGTACCTAGTGTGGGCATCGTCTTCATGACCTATGAAAAGTTAAAGAAGATCCTCTTAAGTATCCTCGAAAGCTAGATAAGTTTGCCGCATATACTTGCAATGTTATAGCACGACAATATAAAGTCGAAAATTAGATAAGTCGGCTGAGTAATTGATGTTTTTCTCTTAAAAAATTGAGAACACATGAAAAGGAATCAAAACTTCTCAAGGTGAAATTTAATTTGATATATTAGATAAAGTCAAATATTTTATTACAAAACTAAATTTCACAATATATATTTAGTTGCGAAATCAAAAAATTTATAATCAATAATCACAAATCACGTATCCAAGTTTACCTGAATATCTTAACAGACACTCATAGTCTAAATCGGAATATGTAATCACAAATCAAGTATCCAAATTACAAAAAAATATCATATGCGGTACCTCTTCATCAATTTCTTTCTCTAAAACTTTATTTTCAATCCCTTGAACAAATCTAGATCGGCTTGAATATGCAGCGTATAACTTAGCGGCCTGACACGTGCGGTTAACTGACATATTTAGTTTTGGAATAAAGACAAGTTATTTTATTAGTCTTTCTATATCATTCTTAAGTTATTTTATAATTGTTTCTCTCTCCTTATTAACTTAATTTTTTGAAACACACGTAAGAGAAACAATGAAGAGATCCACAATTTCTTCTTCTACTCTCACCCGCTCTTCAACCTTTCGACGCCATTTCTCGTTCTGCAATTATAGAGTTGTGCCACTGACAATTATAAAATCTATAGTAATTGTGGATATTTTGTCTGTACTCGCATATCTAATCACATTTGTGAAATAAATTCGTAGATCATTGCAATATTAAATGGGATTAATGTCATGAATATATTTATTCATATAATCAATGTGAACAAATCTATTCGTGCGTTTGGATGGATGAAACAAGACATTAAATGAGTCAAACAAATATAATAATGTTTTTTTATAATTTTAAAAAGTTAGTGGTTAACGTCTAATCCAATTTTCATATCTACACTCAACATAACCCGATTAGAAACAATCATCTATTTCGTATTCAAGTTTTATGACCATAGGAGCAAAAAAAAAATTAAATAAAATGCACTTTTCCACAATAAACAAGGCGCTCAGAATACTAATTTCATGATATTCAAAGTTGTCTATATTCAGTTTGATTTATCTAATGATATGAATTACTTAAAATACATCAAGCCAGTAAAATGTTTCAATTCAACAAACTTGTTTAGATATTAATCCAAAATGACATCAATGTGTCTATATTTTTAATAAATTTAAAAATTTTGTGGTCAATATATATATTTTAAGAATTGTTATATTTATCAACATATATATTTCAAGAAAAAAATTTAAAGCTTTGACAGAAAAATTGGGCGAAGAAGATGTATTCAACATACATATTTGAAGAGAGAGATAATATATAAAAAGTTGGCATCTCCACATTTGCATAAGCTTATGTCAAATAAAAAAAATCTGTAAAAGGTGTTGTCAAATGCTGCATGTGTTAGCCAAGAAAAAATAAAATTGGAAATGTACATATAACCCTTTAAGGGTTCAGAGGCGTTTTTGGAAGAGAAAAAAAAGGCCAAAAAGTGGAAAAAGACCTGAAATGATATTAACCTCATCTCTAGGGGCCGCAATTGTGCACTTTTGTCTATTGGGACCGCAAATGTGCAACTCCCATCTCTAATAACCAAATTTAAAGTTCACTCTAATATAAAACGTACAAGATACAAACCCCCAAAAATGGCTGATTAAAGAAAAAAGTTTGTAATATTCTCACCGAAATATTTTACTATTAAAGCTAATTATACCCTAATTATGCTTGATTTTCTTGTTAAATAAAAAAATAGAAATACTCATTTTATATAAGTATTAATTTGATGGAATTTCATAAAAGATTAACGTGAGATAGAAATATCATTATTGAAATTAAAGAAGAATTAGAGCATAAGTAAATAAAGATTTATGATAGTAAGAATACAAAAATATGATGATGTCACGTAGAATCAACTACTGATGTGACGTGAAATTTATTAAATCATATTATGATACTTTTAAGTACATGCGTCTCAAATCTATCATCTAATGCGCATTCACCATCTCACGAGTGTTTTGGCTCTTCACATGATCCAATGCATTAGCCCAAAGTTTATGCTCAATGGCAATGGCAATGGCAATGGCAATGGCTGTCAATTTATTTCGAAGCAAAGAAATAAACGCAACCAAGAATAAATAATCAAATCACACAATCTTATCCTCTTCTTCACGAATCACGATCACCCACCCTAAACGAATCACTAATGCAAAACAAATTATATGCTGTAATTAATATATTGCAAAATCCGGAAGCAAATATTTCTTCTTTTATAATCACTTTTAAATATGTTAGTTTCATATATTTTACAGAAAAAATGTGAGAATTTGTCAAAGTTGGTTTGCTTTCGTGGAAATTGCATTGGCTTTAATATTAGAGGCATATTTTAGTACATCCAAATATACAATGCATTAGTCCTAATAAACTATAATTGCGATCGACAAATTTTAATTAAAAATCGATTACCATAATCAAATTTAATTAAAATGAATCATGCACCGCATATGGTCATACAATTGTTTTTCTTTTTTCTTTTTCTTTTTCTTTTTCTTGGTGGGTAAAAAAGTTATAGGATTCCTAATGCTAAGGGGATGTGGTGCTGCGTTTTCAGACTTTTATTTATATATTAAGCTTTAATTTCATATTTGAAAAGAACCTGACATAAAAAGAAACCCTGAAAAATAAATAAATACGCAGCATCAAATATATATATATATATATATATATATATATATTTAATTTAATCAAGAACCAACCTTCATCACGCCGGAGCTGACAAACTCAACTCTTCTTCCAAAACCTTAATAGATAATCAGAAAGCATCACTGCAGGTGGCTACTATCCACACACATACTCACACACAGAGGGACGCCTATAGATACAACCATGGATGCGGCTTCAGCAGCCATCAACGGAGCTGGGAAAACGGCCACCACGTCACAGGCGTATTTAGAGGGCAGCAAAGTGAAAGAAACCAAGGCCCTCATTGCAGAGCTCTGCCGCCACTTCTACCATCTCGGATGGGTCTCCGGCACAGGCGGCAGCATCACCATCAAAGTCCACGACGATGCAGTTCCCAAACCCCAACAGCTTATCGTCATGTCACCATCAGGTGCATACTTGTAGTTTCTTCACATGTGTTTGATGTTTGCCAAGATTCGATTTTTATGGTTAATTGTTCGTAGGGTTTTGTTATTGTTGGGTGGTTTTGATGAATGATGGTTGTTTAATTGTTTTGGTTGTTTAATTGATTTGGGTGTTTTGTAGGTGTGCAGAAGGAGAGGATGATGGAGGAAGACATGTATGTATTGTCTACAGATGGAACTGTGTTGTCTGAGCCATTGTCGAAGCCATGGCCGAATAAGCCTCCTAAATGTTCTGATTGTGGTCCCTTGTTCTTGAAGGTGATGTGAATTATATGAAATTAGTATCTATGAGTGTTTAACTTTGTTGATTTTGTTCAGGTGTAGACATTTAGGGTTGGTGATCATGTGAAATGGGGATAAAATTTTGAAACTATTGATGTATAGTAATCTGAATGTTCCCTTTTGCTTTGTTTGACAATGCTATTATTGCTATCGTGAAGAAATAAGGTAGTATTATGAGCAGATTAATCTGTCGTTGTGAATTGTTAAGAGTGTGGAAATGAATGGTTAAAACAATGCACAATAAATTTATGGAGAAATGGCGTTAATGGTCTGAGATCTGGTATATGCTGAAGATTGAGTTTTAGTGATAGGTTTTATTACAAGATACCAATAATGTATTTGATTGCTGTACCTCAAAGAAGATCATCTCTTGTTGTGATCCCTTTGCTATTTGAAAAAATCTGTATTGTTGCATTTCGCAGGCATATGAAATGCGTAATGCAGGTGCTGTCATCCACAGCCATGGAATGGAATCTTGCCTCGTAACAATGCTCAATCCATCGTCAAAAGAATTTCGAGTATGGGCCTTTGATTTTCTGTCCTAGATGAAGATAAAATTTCTGTTATATTTATATATGCTTATGCTGTCCTTCTTTATCTTTCTATATACAGATCACTCACATGGAAATGATCAAAGGAATTCAAGGGCATGGTTACTATGATGAGCTTGTCATTCCAATCATAGAAAATACTGCTCATGAAAGAGAGCTTACCGAATCACTTGCAGTAGCAGTACGGTTTCTTCTCACGTTTTTCCTGATATCTACTTTATTGCTTGCCAAATAGGTGCGTGGACACGTTCACAAATTTGATCAATACTGAGGGATTTTGCATCATTATTGTTGAAGAAGGAAAACCAAGAGGAAGTGTACTGTACACATATTTAGGAATGCCTATTTGTAAAGCATAAGTTCTTTATTTGTAAGAATAAATAATTTAATAACACACTGCAGTGGCTGAAGTTGCTAACTCATGTGGTTTTATCATTTGTCTTAAAATTGGCATTCATATGAAATTGGTGAGAATTGATATAATGTTATCTTTGCTGCATCCTGTGTTATGGTTGTGATCATTCATTTGTGGTCCTGATTCTATGGAAAACAAAGAAACCAAATGAGAAATACTACCTAAAGCCTTTTCTTTTACTTGGTAATACTCTATTTGAGATATTTACATATAATGCAGATTAAAGCGTACCCAAAAACCACGGCGGTCCTAGTTCGCAACCACGGAATATACGTGTGGGGAGATTCATGGATCAGTGCCAAAACACAGGTGAGTGTGTTAGAGATGATTCTTGTATCAGTAGTACACAACAAAGAAGTGTATCTAGTTTTATTCTCAAATTTTATTATATTAGATGGTAATCATAGATTATCCAAGTACAAGAAATATTTGTTTTATTCAAGAATTCCAATTCTTCCGGGCTTTCAGTTCAAAGTTCTGTACCCTGTTTTTCCTTAATCTCATATGAGAGTCAGCATCATAGAACTACTCATACTATATTTTCTCTTTCCTTTGCAAATTTGTTAGATTATTGTTTTACCTCACAACAAGAAACGTACTTTTCCAGGCTGAATGCTACCACTATCTCTTTGAAGCTGCCATTAAACTTCATCAATTAGGCTTGGACTGGTCAACCCCATCTCACGGTCCCATTCATCATCCTTATGGAGCACAATCGAGCCTCAGAAATACTAAAGTTTCTGCAAACGGGGGCACCCTTTCTTCCAAAAGTGGCGTTGGACAACTGAGGGTACATTTTCAGTGATTCTTTGTCATGATACAATGCATTCAGCTGATTATGCATTTTCATTACATCATATCAATGCATTGCAGAAGTGCATTGTACTGGACATCGAAGGAACCACTACTCCCATATCGTTTGTTGCGGATGTTCTCTTTCCATATGCTCGTGACAGCGTGGAAAAGCATTTGGTGCTGACGTATGAGACTGCAGAAACTCAAGATGATATTAAGCTACTAAGTGTACAAGTAAGCCGACCATTTATACAAACCAGCAGTTCCCGTTGATGTCCATTGCCTTATGGAGTTTGTTGAATCAGGTAGACGAAGACTTGAAGAATGGTGTTGCTGGTGCCGTTCCTATTCCTGTTGATGGAGAAAAAGAGGAGGTAATTGGTGCTGTAGTCGCGAATGTGAGGGCAATGATAAAAGCTGACAGGAAAATTACTGCCTTGAAACAATTACAAGTAAGGCCCAACATTTTCTTTATACAGATTTTGTCAGGCAGGAAAAAGAAATGAGAAACTCTAAAGTTTGGTCCAATGACTTAAATGTTGGCAATTTTGGTCCCATAAGCAGATATTTGAGTCCCATGAGTCCCATGAGTCCTGTTTTGGTCCAACTCGTTAGCTCTAAGGGATAAATTTATTTGTTTATATGTTTGCACTTATATACATCTAAACTGCAAAAAAATTGTCAGATGACAAAAAAGAATCATGAAAATGTAACTGACCTGTAATGAGTATTACATATATAGAAAAAGTAAAATAAGAAAATTGCTGAATTTATAAAAATAAATAAATATATGTAAGTTCATGAAAAATTTCCAGGAAAAGTAAAAATATTATAAATACCGTACTTTTTATCATTTCTTTATAGTTTTAGTCATTACTTGTGAATATTTTGATGTTTTATGAGATTTGATGAATAATAAATTGAGAATCAGTTATGTGGTTCTTTGTTACTTCATATATTTTTTTCTATAAGTAAAAGATAAATATATTCGTATTAAAAATAAAATAACAAAGTTTGTTGCACTAAAATTTCTAATTAACTGAGAATTGATGGAGTCCTGATGGGGGGGGGGGGGATCAAAAAGCAGGTTTTGGGTCCAATTTTGTAGGCAGGAGCCAAATTTACAAATGAAAACATCTTATAAGACATTGCAAATTTCCAAAAACACATTATCCATTTTGATTTCTTTTACCTACTTTTTATCCAGGGTCATATATGGCGAACTGGATTTCTGAATCATGAGTTAGAGGGAGTTGTATTTGATGATGTTCCTGAAGCTCTTGAAAAGTGGCATTCTCTTGGAATAAAGGTTATTACTTTTGTCTTGCATTACCTTGTGCACAATCTATCTCCAGGAATTTGTTTACTAGTTCAATCTTTTCTTTACCTAAACTCACAAACAGAATAACGTTCCTGTAAGAGCCTATGTGGCAGCAGACAAACTGACTCTGTTGAAATAATCTGAAAATTGGTGGAAAAACTCAACTATGGTGATGATACTGTAAGGGAGGTGAAAAATAGCTCGACTGTAAAAGCTTAATTACATAAGAGTTAAGAGTCCGAATCGTGAACTAAGGCAAGGAGCAAAAGATACTTATAGGGACAGTTATTTTGTATGATAGGATAGATTAAGTTGATTTATTTTCCCAATATCATAAAATTTCCGAGTAATGCTTTGGTTGGTTAGATCTATTGGAACTAACATGGATTTTTTCCTTCCTTGAAAGACGTTGACTATTGATTCGTAGCAGTTAACTATATTTCAATACATTTACTCGCCTCCGAGCATTTGTTATTACTTATACGGGGTTTGTGCTGGGACTATGATTATTCTTTGTCACATTTGCTTTCTTTTAGGTGTATATATATTCGAGTGGGAGCAGACTAGCCCAGAAGCTCTTGTTTGGCAACACGAAGTATGGGGACCTCAGGAAGTACTTGTGCGGGTTTTTTGATACAACGATAGGGTATGGCTTATCGACTTCAAATTCTTGCTTCCCATCGTGTGACTAGGCTGACATTTCTCTTGATTGCATGAAGGAACAAGAAAGAAACGAGATCCTACGTGCACATCACTGAAACTCTAGGAGTTGACAATCCATTGGAGATTTTGTTCTTGACTGATGTGTACGAAGAAGCTACAGCTGCAAAAGCAGCAGGTAACTTTCCCACCTCTCCTGACCTATTTTCTTGTAAGGTAAAGGATCTACAGTGCATCCATCCCAATCAGAGTTCACTAATCTCCAATTGGTATCTATTAAACCCCAATTAGGGTTTATTAATCACAATTAAGATTTAAGTAGGGTGGATGCACCGAAATGTGCCTCTTCTTGAAACACCTGGCCAATATATGGAGTTGATGACTAGTTGAGGTGGCCTTATGTCGCATTGCCGTGTTAATGCAGGTATGGAGGTGATAGTCTCCATTCGGGCCGGAAACGGACCTCTTCCGGAGAGTCATGGCTTGCGGACAATCAAGTCGTTTTCGGAAGTCTGAATGTACAAGCAGTGGATGTGTAAAATTCAACACGCTTTTGTTGGAGGCCAACTTCTGCTCGACTTTTTTTCCTGTTTCTGTTCATTGTGCTTTCTGAAAAAAGAACATATAACAAAGGATCTAATGTCGCTTTTTCTACTAGCTCTATGCTTGTTTATCAAGCAATATTATTAAAGATCAGAATAACTTGTACCAGATCGTCTGATAATGGATCCAAATCGTGAACACAATGGTGTATTTATATTTGCATACAACGTTTTATGAGAACTGTTTGAGAGAGAGAGAGAGAATTGTTAGCAATTTCTCACCTATAATCAGTCAAATATGATAATCATAGAGAGAGAGAGAGAGAGAGAGAGAGAATTGTTAGCATTTTCTCACCTATAACCAGTGAAATCTGATAATCATAGAGAGAGAGTTGTTATCATTTTCTCAGCTAATCAGTCAAATCGTTTTGCTTCACATTCAATCATCATAAATTTCCGGGCCACTCCATTATATATTATTGGACATAAGATAGAATTTATCATTCTATGGTGGGATATTTTTAATAAATAAATAACAAATCAGACCTCTCAATGATATTCATTGGCGCTCTAACTATTTTGATTTACTCATAAAGTGCAGTTTAGTTAGTAAAACGAGTGTATATGAGTTGTAACTCAAAAAACTATTTTGATTTCCTCAATTTATTCATAGGCACTCTATCAATCTCGTTTGGGTATTCTCCAACTATTGAACTAAAATAAATTAATAATCACTGTAGAAATTTGTGTCTAACACAACGTAAACATCTCTATTGATAATTGAAAAAATATTGAAGATAAAAATGGGAAAGATAATGTGGATCCACTAGCACTAGTCATCCAACTTGGTCCCTCTTTTGATTTGTTGTGTATTTGATCAACAGCTGGTCACACATGCACTGCTTTTTACTTGTGCCATAAAGAAAAGCACTTCAAGGGTCACTTAAGATATATTTATTTATTTATTTATTTATTTTAATTCACGTAATAGTCTAACAGATTGATTCACTATACAGTTTTTATTCTCAGATTCTAAAGATAATTACTTGTTAGACAATGTTACAGGTTCCCACACTTAGACTTGTTGGACCATATTCGACTTAGATCCATCATCATTATAAAAAAATAAAAATACCAATATCATACTTCATAAAACATAACGATAAGTATCTAAAACATGTCATTGTATTTAGTGTTTGGATCCAAGTCGAATGGAAGTGTGTGTATAGCCCAAATATTTGTGTGTTCTTAGGTACTTAATAGTAGTAGAGTACCTAGTCAAAGAAGGAAAAAATATTTTTTTCTCCAATTTGCAATTTATTATCATGAACAACAAAAGGTGGGTTGTACTAGTCATTGTACCATTTTTTAGGAACCCATGATGATTCAGGGTTTATTTGGTGACAGCTCGAATTAGGCTGAGTTTTCATTAGTCCATCGAATGAAGCCTTACTCTGTGAATCCCCTCGGACTAGAGATTTCGTTGGTTAGAATTTATCAATATTGACTTAGAGAGCTTCTTTTTCTTCAGTCCAACAAATAAATAGATCGACTTTGTATAATAAATAAAGAAATGGAATGTTGTGTGAGACCGTCTCATTTTGAGCAGGTCTAAATTTGGACCAACTTGTATATTCAATGATATATTTATAGTTACATTTCGATAAAATTATAAATATGTCATTAAAATTTGAGTTTGAATCTAAATCTTAACTTGTCTTAGAGTACCACTGTTTCACACATTTTTTTTCAAAAAAATAGAAAATAAAGTATATTTAGATGAAATAAATAGATGTCAGAGTTTTGGTTTATATGAAACTGTGTATGGTATATTAGTTTAAATAATTACAAATATATATAAGTGGCAACTCATATTGTTCATACGCTTTCTTTTGAAGGGACAATCGTACTTGAGATTATGGTTTACAGGTTGTGTAATTGAGTAAGCCAATTCGAGCGTCTGATAGCCTTAACTTAGTTTGGTGATTTATTAAATTCCAAAGTGTCACTAAATTAACAAGTTTTCCAAAATTTAGTTGAGATTAGGGATGTCCGGTTAAAATCAAACCGGCGATTTTAACCGGAACTAGATTCGTCGGTTCCGGTTTTTGAACCGTAATCGCCGGAAACGGTTAAACCAGAATCGAAAAATTGGTTCCGACGGTTCGGTTACGGTACCAAAAAATTAGAACCGGAACCACCAGTTTTCAGCTTTTGCAGGCTACGGGCGTAGGCGGCAGGTCTAGGCTGACACGGCAGGCTGAAACAACCGGTTTCTGCTGCAAAACTGGCAGTTTTGGCAGGAAGACCGGCGGTTTTGTAGAAAACCAGCAGTGCCGGCTGTTTTCCGATTTTTTGTTTCAAATTTTAATTCAAATTCAAAATTTTCCCACTAATTTTTATCTATAAATACCCCCTCATCATCCTCATTTCAACTTACACCCCTTGTATTAACAAAAATTCTCTCTTCTCAACCTCCACTTTCTCTCATCTCTACCTCATATTTCTCTCTACTTGTGAAAATTGTGCTTAATTTCATTACTATACTTGTTTACTTATCATTTATATTCACACATTTACACAAATTATACTATATACAATACACATATCAATAACAAATTATCAATATATCTTCTTCTCGTTCTAACTGTGCTGATAAGGGTAAATGTGTTGCCCAAGATCAAAGTGATGCTCCCCCAAAATCAAAGAGAGCAACAACACGCCGAGTTGCTCAAGAGCAACTTGATTTATTATCGAAACAAGTTGCTGCCCGTATGCTAGTGAGTTTGAGAAAATTCTTAATTATCATTTTTCAATTATAATATTAGTAACTAAAGTTTAAAGCAATTTGATTAGTTTATATAATCTAATAACTTCTATACTTGATATGTTTGTAGGCAGAGAAATATGCTGCAGCGCTTGCCTTGACGGGCATGAACACCATGAACATCTCTCAAGAAAATCCCTATCCATACTTCAACACAAGTTTTGAGGACTTCAATTTAATATCGAGTGATGTGGTCCAACAGCCAATATTTTCATCTCATTCCCACCAATCCCAACCGGATGTGGGTGGTAAATGTCAATATTTGGGCGATGAAGAAGAAAATGAAGAAGAAATGCCACCTCCACCTCCACCACCACAATCCCGAGGAAGTAAGACATCAAACATCTTCGTTAAGCATTTCAAGAAGGTGAAAATTAAAGATTCCAATAGTCATCCCGATGCTCCGAAGAAATACATTGTGTATTGCAACTATTGCAATACAAAGTACAAATTTACACATGGTTGTGGATACGGTACGTTTATCAAGCATATGGAGAAAAATCACGCGGTGGAATTTGGGATTGGCTCAATCCAAACTCAACTAAATTTTCAACCCGACCCTCAAAAGGGTTTATCTCTAACAGGTACGCCATCTCTTTTCAAATTTGACCATAGAGAAGCAACTGATATCATGGCTAGATATCCTGCTATGCAACATTTACCTTTTAATTCATATGATAATGAAAAAAATAAATATAGTATAAAACAAGCTTATAATCAATGTGCTAAAAAAATAAGAAGTTTGTTGACTAGATCTATAGTAAAACAATGCTTTCATAAAAAAATTGAATTAGCGAAATATTTACTAAACTTATATCACAAAATTTCTATTTTTTCTGACGTGTGGACTGGTGCATATAACAAATATTTCTATATGGAAATTACGGTTCACTTTGTAGATATAGTTGGACATTGAACAAACGTTTAATTGCATTTAAGAAATTTCCTTCACCACATACTGCTCAAGCTATTGCTCAATTAATTATTCAAGTTTTAAATGAATATCAATTAAT
>JAYDZE010423239.1:0-16608 GCA_034509125.1 Monilaria moniliformis | reverse complement strand
CACTGCTGTTGAGATATAGCATTCTGCATCATACCTGGTTGTCCATTCTGAGCCAGCCCAGCAATTTGAGCGTTCATAAATGACGTCCTTGTAATATTCTGTCCCTGCAATTTCTTCGAAATCCTAACATTAAATTCCGCCCATACAAGAAAAGTAGAGCAACATAAAAGAGAGCAAGCAAAAGTCGACTTGTAATATGCTAATTTCAACAGACTGACATCATCAATGAAGGACAAACCCTTAGTTTCCACGGAAAAAGTTCATGAAAAGAAAGTAGGCTAGGTAGCAATACTTATTTAGAGGATATGTAATTTATTACCAGGCACTCATTTATAGAATCGGGAAAGTAGATCAAATTTCCGTTGGACATTAATTTTTTATTTCATGACTCGTACACCTAACCTTTAAAACTCGTCTAAGAGTATTAATGTGTCTTGAAAAGGAGATTTGTGGAGAAGAAATTAAATAAGAGTGTATGGAAAATCTGATGTATTAGGAAAAACGTTTATCATGTTAGGGCATATTTTAGGAGAAGAAATTGGAAGCAGAAACCTGCCAAGAGAAGTCATCAGAACATGCTTAATCTTTGAGCAATTTTTATGACTCATTTAATGATAAATTTCTATAATTTACCTAATTATGCTAATTTATGGGACCAAAAAAGTTAAATCTTCATATTTTCATTGGGAGGCAAATATGTTTATGTATTCATTTAGTCAAACGGACAAACTTAAGTAAATCTTGAGCATTTCTTGACAGGAAAGTAGCAAATCCTACTTAAATTCATCCATTACGGAGTTGAGATCATAATAAGACCCAGAATATACAACAGAACCAAATGAAAACTGTGTAAAATGCAGAAGCCTTCTCCTTTCACAACTTGAATTTGCAATTCAAATCTGAGTTAAATATTCACACCTAATCCTTCTATTCTTCTCCCTCTCTCTTGCAGTGTCTACTGGAAACAAGTTTTCAGAATCACAAGATTTCAGCCACAAAAATCAACTTTCTTCTAAGAGATCTACTTTCTGGCAACGCGCAGAAATAATGCCGTACTTCCCTTTGAAATGAAGTAGTTTAGCAACACACTTTGAATGCGTACTTTGCAAAAGGAGTGAGCCAGGCAAACACAATCAGGCACTAAATTAAAGGAAATCATTAAACACAATAAAGGGGATAAATATTAACCACTCGAGATTCGTATAATCAATAATTGCTAGTCAAACAGAGACATACCTGATACATGTTTAAAATGCCAAAATATTTGACAATACAACATTAATAGGAGAAATTGGAATTGATCAAAAATAAATCAGGCAAGCTTTGTAACAAAACATGTTTAATTGTATGCCAAGTTGGTAGATCAACATTTCCAATTACAATCAACTACTGGCTATCAAGTAAATCAATCCAACCACATCAAGAAGAATATTGACACCTTTTTCCCTCTTAAAAAGCACTCATTATAGTCTATACCATCAGCAAGATTACATGTCAATTCAAGGCTACAGAATTAATGTTGCCTCAATAGTCAATCAAACCCTTACACACAAGACAGCCACACACATTAAACCTCGAAGATAGATAAGATAACCTAGAAACTTATACCTGGCCAGTAGTAAGTGCATTCTGCTGTGAAAGCTGCTGCCTCAATTGGCTCGCCGTCATTCTTTGCTGGGCGTAAGCAAGCGTGCCATTTGCTCTGAGTTGAGAAGCTAAATTTATTGACCCCATCATCCCCATTGCTTGCATTCCTGGCAAGGACTGCCCAGGAGAATTACCCTGATGGAACTGAGACCCTTGCATGAACCCCGCCTTCTGACGTGGCTACAATCAAAACACCAGGTTGCTCAAAAACTCATCATAAAAATCCCATAAAGAAAATTAGAGAAAGTACTCAAAGTGGTAAAATCTCTAAGTTAACAATAAATCAGCTCTTAAATAAATAATACCAATACCAATCATACATAGTTGGTGACCATGGATCAAGCTCAGGTATCTACAGGCAACGTTTGAAACACTAAAACTAGAAGAAGCCTAAAACGTACATCAGCAAACATAAAATTAATACTAAAGCCCAAGTAAAAACTTGTAAGTTGATAAAAAACAACAATTCCATTTCTTGTCAAAAGAAAAAAAAAAAACTCCAAAGCACACAGGAAAAAAATATAAAAATAAAAGTAACTGAGCATTCATTCATATACCGAAGAGATGAATGTACATGGATAGATCACATTTTCCAAGGAAAACCATGGTCACACAAATTAGGAGCTCCCACATCAGAGTCAAAAGAAATGAGAGAGCTACATGCAAAGATCACATTTCGAACATGTAAACACACAATCATGCCTTCCCACTGAAGTCAAAAGATTAAAGATCACAACATGTACGCACAGAGATCATTTATTTCCAGAAAAATCACAAATCACTATTTATCTCACTTCGTACCGAATTCAAGAATTGATTTTGCAAATTGAACTGGGCTGCTTGACCAGATAACATCGGCAAATGCCCGGTCTGCCCCATCAGAGCAGACCTCGACAAATTCCCACTGGCCATCTGCCCCATTTGTGACTGCTGCAGTTGGCTCTGCCCAATTTGCTGCTGCTGCAACGAGCTCTGCCCCAGTTGCTGCTGCAACTGATTTTGCTGCCCGATTTGCTGCTGCAGCTGATTCTGCTGCCCAATTTGCTGCAACTGATTCTGCTGCCCCATCTGTTGCTGCAACTGGTTTTGCTGCCCCAGCTGCTGTTGCTGCAACTGGTTTTGCTGCCCCAGCTGCTGTTGCTGCAACTGATTTTGCTGCCCCAGCTGCTGTTGCTGCAATTGATTTTGCTGCCCTAACTGCTGCTGCAACTGGTTCTGCCCCATTTGCTGCTGCAAGTGACTCTGTTGCCCAATTTGCTGCTGCAACTGACTTTGCTGCCCGATTTGTTGATGCAATTGGCTTTGTTGCGCCATCTGCTGTTGCTGCTGCTGGCTGCTATTACCTCCATTGATACCAACACTACTGCTCTGTTGCTGTTGCTGTTGCTGCGTCACGCTCATTCCACCGAAATTCATCTGCCCGTAAACTGACGACGAATTCTGCTGCTGTTGCTGTCTCATCATTCCTAATTGACTATTAATACTACCACTTTGCTGCACCTGATTAAGCCTAGATATCGAAGGATTCCTTTGCATACCCTGAAAATTCGAAACTCCTATCAAATTATTACCGCCACTGTTGACGTTGTTGTTGTTGCCCTGTTGCTGCATTATCTGCTGCTGTAGCTGCTGCAGTTGTTGCTGCTGCGGCTGCGGTTGCGCCATCTGCGGCTGCTGCTGTTGTACCAATTGCTGTTGCGACTGTACCAATTGCTGTTGCTGATGGTCGAGCGACGGAGATGGGGATTGAAGCTGCTGTAATTGCTGCGAATTAGAAGGTTCAATCATGGCGGGGTTCTGCTGCACTTGTAAGGGTTTCGGTGGGGAAGACGATGACGGCGAATTTTCCGCCATCTCCGCGAAAATTCCTCGACTTGATTGTTTCCCCCTTTTCTGGATTGATCTCAATCAATTGGAAGTTCAATCCATCATATTTGTTGAAGGCTTTTCCCTTCGCTTTTGTTCAATTCGATCAAACGACGAAAAGGAAACAGAGACGGGTGTGTTAAATGACTCCGAGAGTTTTCAGTCTCTTATATATATTTGTAAATTGTTATTTTTGTTAATTTGCTCAACATAAAATATATTTTAAGGAATAGCAAAAAATAATGAAAATCCCAAAAAATAATGAAAATCCCAAAACAATTTTTTCAAAAAATAATGAAAATCCCAAAAACAATTTTTTTATATTAGCTGATATGATGTGGGGATAGTTATATTTAAATTTTAAAAAATTAGAAATTTAAACAAATATAATGGTTATAAAAGGTGTTTCAAGAATTAAAATATTTAAAACCAGTCCATCAATAAGAAATCTCAGTATAAATTTTGAGGTTTAAAAGTTTTTTTTGTTGTTGATTTCGCGAAAAAGGTAGTGATCTTTACATCCACTATTAAATATCTCATTTGAATTCGGCATGATTTTTCAATGTTAAGGAATGAGTTTCACTTTTATATAATAATTTTATAATAAAATATTAATGGAATAAATTAGTGAAATGTGAGATTCATTTACAAAAATAATAAAAGCGAAATAGGATATTTAATAATGGACCTTCGAAAATAACAAAACATGATATTTAATGACAGATCGGAATACTATTTAAAAAAAAAAATTGAATGTTGAAAGGAAAAATGAGTTTAGCAAAATAGATAACAGAAAACTTCATAAACCTTTCAGAGGCAAAGCTATCAAACAGTAAAACATCGCATAATGCATAAATCATAGAAAAGCCACTATTAGCATTTCTTCCATAAAAGCGAACCACAGATAAATAAGGCCAAAACGTTTTTTTGAACCCAGAATGTCATTCAAGAGACTCTACATACATGATTTTAACTATACAAGAAGAGTGTTCAAGAGTTTCCTAACTATACAAGTAGAGGGTTCTGAGATGTCTTCATTCTTTCGACCTTCCATGGCTACGGTGCCTCCATCCCTGTTCACGTGCTGTGCAAAACAGTCGCCCTGGTTGCTCTACAACAAGGTCGTGGTCAAGGGATTTGCAAAGAAATGGACTCGACATATCAACTTAGCTTTTTTGCATTTATCACCAAGAAGATTGGCCAGAATGGAGGGAGGCTGAGATGATGTCATCTGCTGCATTTTGCGGGTAGTTATGTGGTTATCCAGAATCATCATCTGCAACAGCTGTCTGCAGCTCTGGAAGGCATTAAATTATGCGAGATTAGCAACAAATTATGGAGAAACAAAGCGAATTAAGGAAGTCTGAGAATAATTACAGCAAGCTACATCGTATAGGAAGGCAGTTTAGGAATCTAAAGTATCTTGATCTTAGACTGTTGGTGATTGAAGGCATTAAATTATGCGCTTAGCAACAAATTATGGAGAAATGAAGGAAATTAAGGAAGTTTGGCAGTAATTACAGGAAGCTGCATTCTATAGGAAGCAGTTTAGGAAATAGGAATCTAAAGTATCTTGATCTTAGACTATTGGTGATTGAAGGCATTAAACAACAAATAATGGAGAAACGAAGCGAATTAAGGAAATCGACAATAGTTACAGCAAGCTGCATTCTATAGGAAGGGCAGTTTAGGAATCTAAAGTATCTTGATCTTTAGACCATTAAAAAAAGAAACCATATATTGGTGATTGGTAAAACCAATATCTTGAGGTAACAATCAGAGGTAGAATTTACAGCAGAGTTTAGAATTTCTCAAAAACCATTCAACCCCAACCAAAAACAATCTAGTCTTGTGAAATAAAGGGTTTGAGATGAAAACTGTATTTTGTAGATACTAAAGTTGAGAAAAAGAAAGTATAGTTGAAAGTATTAAACCATAGCACTCTCAAATCTCTGTCCTGATGTAATGAGCTTTCATCTTTTGCTGAGAGATAAGAAAGTTGCATACCTGAGGATTTAGACCTTGCATCTGATTTATGATTTCATCCTGTACATAAAGACAGAATGTAAGAAATAGTATCTCAAATTACTTTTCAAGGGAACAGGAAAAAAAATCTTAAAAAGCTGATTGATATTAATCAGAAAAACTCACTAACAATGTAACAGATGATTATGAAGCATTAAGAAATATACCAGAGTATATCAGAGGTGATGCATATCATGGCGTAAAAACATACTGTGAATGAGGTTAAATATAAGCTTGAATGAAAAAGATAGCAGACCTCTAATATGCCTGGATTTAGCACAGCAATACCAAGAACACGGCGAAGAAGCCTGTTGTATATAAGCTCATTTATAGTACCATCTCCATTCATCCATGGCAACAGGGGCCTACTTATCTGATTTGAACGAGTACGACAGCATTCAAGATTTTCTACTCTAGTCACTTTGGTTGAAGCAACTTCAGAATGTTGATGGCCTGTAATCTTATTCCCTGCTAATATTTCTGAAGGAGGATCTGTGACATCTTCAGGACGATTTAAAATTGTGACTCTATGTCCTTCAGTGTCATTTGTGTTGATCTTATCCTCCGAGGCAGCTATATTCTCCCTTCGATTATCATGATTAAGAGGCAAAGGCTCGTCGTCCTTGGTTTTCCTTTCCGATTTGAGATGATGAGCAACACGATCATCTATACTGGTCAAGAAATATTTGGATCGATATAGAGAATCAACCACGTGAACTGAATTGTAAGCATTGACCTGCATTTGAGATGCAACGCGAGAAGGTGTCAAAATCAAGAATGATGTCCTTCCACTCTCAGATGATAATGAGACACAAAACCTGCGGAGAAGGAGCTTCAAAGGCAAAATCTTTTAGGATAGTGAATGGGCAAGAAAAGCAAACCTTTAACGCTCGCCCAAATGCTTCAAGCGCCTCAATTGTAACTTCCAATATTTTCTCTTCTGGAAAGGATATTGATGGTTTCAATTAAATGGAAGTTATGCAATAAAGGGTAACTGTAAAAGAAATACGATCTCTGCACAGTACCAAGAGTAAAGTTGCATACCCTTAATGTTCAGAACTTTGTGGATCTCTTTCATGCTCAAACCGTTGTCACCAGACTTCTGAATGGCTGAATAGAATGTTTTGAATAAGTCGGGTTGAAGCAACGAACTATTTACTTCATAAGAACATGAAGAAAATAGATGCTTAGCGTAGCCCGCCATAGCTTCCCATGGAGATTCACTAAGCTGGAAAGTGGGATGATCTATCGTCCCAGGATCAATAATATCACTTGCATGATCAGCAATGTCATCCAAAGCAGACGAAGTATTGCTTTGATCTTTTCCACCAAGAAATGGGGCTGGATACATTCCCTTTTTGAACGAGTCGATAGCCATTAATCTTGGAATTGTTTCACGGTGCAAGCATAACTTTATGCTGGGAAAACCTTTTTCTCTCCGAGAAGTTATCTCACTGTCCCCAGCAAATGTTTTTCTTAACTTTTTTGGTGATCCGCCATCAGGCTCAGCACTATCACTTTTACGTTTAGAAGGTCTATTATCTTCTGTCTCTCCAACACCTTCATTGGGTAGCAATGGGGTAATTGACAGTTCACCTGAAGATAGTAGAGTACATAAAGAAAAAACTTCACCACACTGGAGATCTGATGGAACTTCAATGCCCTCTTCGACTAAATCATTTTCTCTCTCATGAAGCCAGATAGCAAGCTTGGCAGCTCTGCTTCCAGTATCAGTGGGAAATTCAGATGATGTGATACTATGCAAGAAGTTCTGTGATAATTCAAATTGACCATTGCCACCTCCAACCTGCACAAGGGAGATAAAAGACCACTTTATTTCATAGGCAAATACATATCAGGACGAAACAGACCAGTGACAGCTAGAGAACCACAATATAGTTCATTATCACAGAGCAAACAAGTACTAAGTATTCAAACCAATGAAAATGTCCATAATATTAATATAGTGAACGAGCTAGCATAACTAAATATTGGATCCTATCACTCACATTAGGATTATAGTCAGTGAAGTTATTCCCACCATTGCCTTCTGTGACAACAGAGGCATCACAACTCCAAATCATAACATTCATACATATGGTGCCGGGTAACTACCATAAGCAGTACATAAATTCTACTTACCATTATTTTCTTCTCTCTCAAGTAATTAAAAGCAGCACAGAGGTCGTGCTCAGAATAACGACGTAGTGTTTCGGCCAGCAAAGTCGGTGCTTCTGGAGCTTTCGATTTGCTTAGAAAGATAAGCTTAAATAGCTCCACAGCATTTGCAACTGCAACTGATTCATGCATCTGTGTCAAAATTCTTGCACCAGTAATTATATGCAAATGTTTTCTGAGACGTTGCTGGGTGCTTGACAATTGACCACTCTGACCACAATCCTCGATGTCCTGACCATGAGAAGCTGATTAAATTCAACAACGATGAAATATTGCACAAAAAGCCAAGAAAGGAAACATGGTGCAAAACCAGCCATGCTTCCAACCAAGATGGACATGTTTATCTGCATGATACATAGTAATAGGTAGGACACATATAGCAAATATACGCGCTGAATAAAGTATTTATTTTGGAAGCGTGTTTTGCAAATACTATTTCTTAAAGCACGCGAATATAAAACTTACATTGTCCTCGCTTATTTCCTGTTCAGGGAATGTATCTCGAGCAGCATTCAGCTTAGCCAATCTTTTGCATCTTAAGACATCATCCAATGCAACCTTAATAATATCCTCATCAAAATTAGCCCATTTCTCAAGCGTGCCGGCTTCTTCAGATGCAGGACCCCGAATCATCTCTTCAGAATCTGCATGAATCAACATCTTGTCCTGGAACTTCTCGAGGTACTTTGCATATCGTTCTGAAAGAATAGTGCATAGTTTCATAACAGCCTCTCTGAAAGGGATAAAACCATTTAACAATGCCATTCTTCTTTTGCATGCATCAGGAGGTGCTGGAAGATTTAAAATTGACACCCAATCTGTACGGTGAAAATTAGCCCCCCGAGCAGCTCGTTGTCTAGCATATGCAATCACTAATTGCCTGTGAGAGAAATGTCAACAGGCTCCAGATTTAAGAAACTAAATTGAATATAAAAATGAAAAACAATTAAATGAAACTAGAATTTGAGAAACTATTGCTTATTAGTAGCTGCTGATATATAAGCTTGATGAACATATATTATAACATTACCTCTCAGCCTCTTCGGACCAAAAAAACTTTTTCTGACGTGCTGGGTTCAACCTTGATAATGCTCGCTTGAAAGAATAAACCTCTTTATCTTCTTCACTCAACCTTTCCACCCCCAAACGCTCTCTATTATCACCTGCAGAATTTCTCTGAGACTGGCAATCATCATCTTCAGTAGTAACTGCCGAAGAACCTTGTTCCATGGTAGGCTGGTTATCTGGATCTAATAACGAATTAGCTGCCTCCAGACATGATTGTCCATTTGCAAGCTTTGAGGATATTCTATCTGACGTACGTCTCCTCTTCCTTGGAGATATTATACGTTTTCCTTTGACTGTCTGAAGCTCTTCACCTTCGGCTTCAGCATCCACAGCACTCGTAGATCTAGTAGCAGACCGCTGCCTCTTGTCATCATAAACACGGAGCACCTGCAATTACATAAGCAGATTCTATGTATGTCATAACTAACAAATGTTACCTGAAGCCTGCTGTACTACAGAAGTTATTATTATATTCCCAACAATCAGCTTGTGTAAAAACCCTGGAGCTAGTTAACGTAGGTGCTCAGTTTATGTAGACATTAAACCATATCAGAGAGTAACTCCAATCAAAACTAACTAGGAGTGAGCTTAAGAAATTATGATAATACTGAACATGAAATCTTTTCAAGTGTTCAACTCAGCATACTCACTTTGCACGTTGACAACCATCTTTTATATCGTATCTAAGTCAAGCAATATACCAGAACACTAATGACTTCCCAAATGAACCAACCTGCTCCAGTGTCAAATTGAGATCTTCAGCAATCTTCTCACAGTCTTTGAATGAAAGCTTCTTCTTTGTGCCATCTTGAGCTAAGCGCTTCAGAAGTTCTGCTCGCTGCGCAGCTGTCATGACCCGGGCAGATGCCCATGATTTCGGATGAAATATCTGAACAAGTTATATAAATAAAACACAGAAGACCTCAGTTATCATGCCCAATATCAAATCACTCAATTTTTATGTATTTTGTTCATGTTGAGATAGTTGTTCCAGCAATGCCCGTGAAAACTTCAAAGATGGGTATACATCTTCCGAGGAAGAATATGGTTCATATTCAACCAATCAAGATGAGAATGAAACTAGTGTAATCTCTTCAAAAGTTAAAGTTATACAAGTTAATGAATCTATCTTTTATACCATACGTGTGCACCCCTTGTGAAGTGGGGGAATTCAAAAGGGAAAATAACAAAAGAACAAGAAATAACTTATAAAAAAAGTGAACGCAACAATAATGATAGAAACTGATTCTCAAATGAGCATGACAAAAGGAATTGAGTATTGCACCAAATTTCTACATCTATGTTCATTATCCGATTTCAATGGTTTTTGCCGTCATACATGTACAGTATCATTCCATCAAGGAAAACAAAAGAAAATAAAATGTAGCAAGAGAGCCCCTTCCACTCATACACTCCAAAGAATCTTATAAGGAGATTGCTACCAGCTATAATGTTTAAGATAGTGCAGATATAAGATATGTTGGCATAAGTATTGTCGTAAAAGGTGCCAGTCAGGTGGGGGGCTAATAAGAGTGTTAAACTACAATGGGAATAACTGTGATCAAGTTTCCGAAATGATAGTAAGAAAATAGGCTTAATGATCTTAGAAAGGCTCTATGTGTTGGGTGATATTTGCATGAGACAGTCATACTCATGTCAGAGATAGTGAACAACAGCTCCTCATTAGAGACGATTAGTGGAGAGAGAGCAAAAACAGTTCCTGCATTATTTATCAATAACGATGCAACATAAACTGATTAATAACTGAATGTGGGGATGTGGGGACCATAATCTTCGGTTTTTGTAGGAAACGGCAGTTAAGAGGCCCACAATTCACGTTTTTTTGCTGAATATGACATCTTCAAACTTATACTGATTACATAAAACTTATATAATGCTTGCTAGGTGAGTGTATACTGCTTAGTAAACAATCATATACTGATTCAAAATCCATGCCACGTAAGATAGATAAATATCTTCTATTATATTTTTCCGTGTCGAAAATACCATTATACTGAATGGATTACATTGCGTTACTGATTTCATTTTTTGTTAAATCTCGGCCGTATAATTTCAGATTCAATGGAGCAGATTTGGTCTCAGTTCTAATATAAGAGATCACTCCACACTAGTGCGGCCCTATATATATATATATATAATGAACTAACAAGTTTTCAAGTTAGATTCGGAAATGGAAGCTTAGCTTTTGTATTTGTCTATAACAACTCTTACATATTTTTGTTTTTGATGAGTAATTGTTAAATTAAATATTTATTGATTACTTACAAGTTACAATGTAGACAACAGTATTACATATCTCGAAAATGAATTATGATAAAAATACATCCTATTAATTTATTTTTAATTGTCCACCTTTTAAGAAATATGATAAAAGATAATTAATTAATTAATTAATTATTATAATCTGACTTTACTTATTGGTTGAATTCTTCCATTTATTGGGGATACAGCTCCCTTCATGTACTTGGAAATTGCAGAATACGAGGACGTTTTACTTTCGTATACGGTATATCGTCATTTCCTCTTCCAACTACCGAACACTAAATTTAAGCACAATTATTGACATTAATTGAATACGGAAAAAATCGCATCGATGTCATATAAGATTTGACAATGTCCACCTTCGGACAAGACTAAAATCACACGACATCCAATTTTCTATTATGTGTTTATGTCCTTAATCATGCATACTAGTTAATCATATCCCTTCGGAGTATATATTGTGGTTAGATTTTAATTTTGTATATAAATATCTTGGTCCGAAATGGAATTTTTTGTCGTCATCTAATGATACAGCGAAAAATACAAACAAGAATAAGATTTAGATTCATAATTGAATTCATGTGTTGAGCAGTTAGAATAATTTATTTGTTGGGCAAACTTTTGATCAATTAATCGGCTTCTGCAGATGAATTCATGACTATCGATATCTACACGCACTTTATTACAATGTAGGAACAATTCTAGACACATCAGTTCAATCACAGAAGCTATGAAATCTATCACGAACTTCTAGTATTATAACTAACAAAATATTGGGTTTTACAGCTCTAAAAGATCATGTGCCTATGAGCTTACCATCTTTTATCTGCTTTAATTAATTAATCAATTTAATTATTAATTAAGTAAAGTCCATATCTATTATATATACTAATTTAGCTCATATATCTTTGAAATAGTGTTCATGCATACAATGTATTCTAATACATCCAACGTAATACTTAACTAAGGTTGGGTTCCAAAACTGTACTCGAATATTTAAATAATTTTAAATGATAGTATTTTTTTGTCACATTCGCTTCACATAATTTGACTTTGCAGTCGTAAACTTTTTTATTTCCTCCCACGTAATGGCGGATTTAGAAAACGTTCATCGGCGGGTCGACATGCAGTTTTTTCACGTCTTTCATTTTTAGTTTTACCTTCCACAATAATACTCACATAACTTTCATTATTCTACCACAAAATTTCCCTCGTAATATATATAGTTTTGTGGCGGTGCTGCCACATGTGGGGTCGACGGCAATTCGAAAGACCGAATTTAATGGAATTTGTCGATACTCGTAAGCTGACGGTGGGGTCGGTCGACCCCACCTACATCCGCCCTTGCTCCCACGAAATCTGCTTACATTCTTGCTATTATTATTAGATTAAGAATGATAATTAGACAGATTGCATGCGCATATGATCCATATAGAAAGAAGCCCAAAATGATAAACGTATAATTCAAATAGTAAAGCAAATGGAGTAATAGCTAGGGACGAAAATACATTTAAAGTTTAATGATACAATTAGAGTTGTTTCAATAATAGAATCCGAAAGAACGATACATAAAATTTGAATAATATTATTGTCTTGTAATAACGATAGTCATTATTTGGATAAAGGCGGAGAAAAATGAATAAATGAAGAAAATGAAGAGGTTTTAAGGGTCAAGAGATGGATAGAGAAACACGAGTAAACAAGTAAAAAGGAAGGAGGCGGCAGTATCATTTTCGGGACATCAAAAGAAAAGACCACGTCAGATTGTCTGGGAAAAGAAGACGGATACATTGCAACTCCTTTTGAGAAATAAATAGCGCATCGATTTACCAAATAATCATTTAATATTTCTGACTCAATTGCTTTAATATTGCCCCAAACATCCTTTGCGTTTCGATGGATCCAACCATCAATCAGAATTTCATAAAATCAAAATGTTAGGATTACTGCAGCACACAACTTCCGCAATTACTTTATGGAATCTTTTTTCTTAACTAAATTGATGTGATTAACAAAAGAAGCAATTATGAATGTATGTCGGATGGGAAATTATATATTTCGGAAATTTCAATAAGGAAAAAAAAAAACAATTGTTTTTGTGATTTTTTTTTGCATTTTTATCAGAAAATAGCAATACGCGCTAATTATCAATTGAGTAAGAGGTGCGACGAATTTGTGCTTTTCTAATTCATGAACCGATAAACTGTCTTTTGTTTTAGTTCATAAAATACGTCATTTGCACTATGAGTAGTCGCATAAAACTTATATATTTGGGCAAAGATGAACCGACACCACTAAATTAGAATAATTAAGTTCATTACTAGTTTTGAGATAATTGACCAAAGTGTGTAGAGAAAAGGTTGACGTTTCTTTCGGCCTTTATTTTGGACATCAGGCCACAAATCCAAACGCAAAGCTAGTGGACTGGAGTCCAATTTCATTTGTTTGTTATGGTAGAAGTTTAGAGATATAGCCCAAGCCCAAAACGAGGATGTTGATCCATTACATTTGGAATCCATCGATTTTTTTTTCTTTGGTCCATTAAGATATTTGGGGTCCTAAACCGGTTTTAGGAGATTAAGGGTTTAAAGATTTTTTTGCTCTTTATTGATGATTGTACTTACATGACTTGGGTATATTTTCTGAAAAATAAATCGAAGGTTTTTGAAAAATTTACTCATTCTACGCTCTTGTATAAACCCAGTTTCAGATGTATATACAAGTCATTTCCTTTGTTAATGGGGAGAATATGTCAATTCTCACATGAACAGTTCTTTAAGGATAAATGGTTTGCCCATCAAACCACTTGTCCTCAACCCCCTGGAATAAGACAAAGGAGCAGGACGAAAAAAAAAAATCTTCTTGAGATGACCCGAGCAATGCTCGTTGAATCACGGCCTCCAAAATATTTCTGGCCCGGAGCCTTATCCACTTCACCCTATCTTTTGAATCATCTTCCTAGCCAAAGTCCTGAACCTCCAAACACCTCTCCAAGTTCTCTCCACGCAAGCCAAAATGCCACTAGCTCTTACCCATCATCCCAAAGTTTTCGGCTACTCCGTCTTTGTTCATATACCTAAACACGAAAGAACTAAACTTTCTCAGTGTGCTGTGAAATGTGTGTTAGTACGGTACATAGTTAATCAGAAAAGGTACAGATGTTATGAACTAAAAACCCATCACATGTTCACCACCATGAATTGTGATATTCTTGAAATTGAGTATTTTTATCACCACATTAGCGGTCAAGGAAAAATGAGCATAATAGTGACTCACTCAACGCTGGTTGTCAATGTCAGGTCCATCAGAAGTGGGTCCAACAGAGAAAGTTATCAATGTCGTGAGCCAACCTCGGAAACTATTGTACAGTCCACAGAGCTCAGTGACGATGTTCTAGAATCTTCTCCATCCTTGATACCTGATGTGAAGAATTCTGAAGTTGTCGATATTTCTATACTTAAACCTAACAATTATGCTAGGGAACTCCGAGAGGATGATGATCCAGAAACCCATGCTGAGAATGTCGGGATAGATGAAGATACATGGCGATATTTAATGCCACCAAGAAGCAACAGAGGGATCCCACTAAAGAGATACTCCCCCGAGAGTATTGGCTGAAAGTCACGATACTCTATTGTGAATATTGATAGCAGCCAACTTTAAGAGATGGCTCGAGCCTTTGAAGCAGCACTCTATGAAGTAGAGAATGTCCCACGTACTGTAGAAGAAGCTATGAGGCATAAACATTGAAAAGATAAAATGAGGAAATAAATGGATGCTTTAGCCAGAAACAACACGTGAAAGAAATGTAAACTGCCAATAGGGAAGAAACCAGTTGGATGTCGATGGGTCTTCACCATCAAACGAAGACTCGATGTAATACCCCTTACTCGAACGGTTTCCCAACCGAATAAGTGGTGTCACATTCCGGTTTCGATGACACATATTTAAAAAATTTCTTTTTATTTCATCTAATATATGATTGCAACTTTAAAACTTTAATGTTCTATCTATATTGCAGCGAACCCAAACATATATAACATGTGCCAACGTATACAATACATTGACCGCTAGTGACTCTCCAATGATGCAACTGAAATTACCGTTGACCAATCTAAGTTACTTGTCCTGCAAGGGGAAAAGGGAAGAAAGATGAGCTCGAAAGCTTAATTGCGATATCAAATTCAAAACTATAGAAATCAACTCTTTAATTAAGAAAATGTTTTATTATAATCTTTGGTAATCTTATATGACATCTAACTTATTTTTTCCTCATCTTCCTTATACATATCTTGTACTATTCTATTTAACTTTATATATTCTTTTATATCTTTCTTTGCAGGTTACGTGTATTCTTATTTCATGTACATCTCCTTTAGTGTAATCGTATATTACTTTATAAGACTTATTCATTATAATTTTCCTTCCTTTATTCTTTCTTTTAGTAAGCTTAGTATGAACACCTTTTTGCTAATTTAATTTATTCTTGATTTATATTCTATTGTTCTCAATTAAAATCCTTATTTTCCTATAGATACATTTTATTAACTATACTTTTTTCTCTTTTTTCACATATCTTATTCTATCACATTTCTTTTCTTGTTTTCATATATTTTATTCTTTAGTAGTCTTTTATTACTCAATAATAATACAAAACTCGTTTTTTTAAGGCTTTTTGAATAAAATCATATTTTCTTTATATAATCTTATTTATTCATATATTCTTTTATATTTTCATATGTCAACTCAATTAGCTTATATAACTTCTTATTGTTAATTTCTAACACATATCCTATGAATATTTGTAAGTTCTCAATTGTTATCTTATAACTATTTTTAGTTTCAATTGACCATATTTGTTCTTATATTTTCTCATATTTTGTTCTATATTCACTTATTGTTCACATCTGATTATATATAGCATAATATTCACTTATTATCACTTATGATCTTTTAATACATATCATTATCATATCAGTTTAAGTTATATCACACATCACTTTTTATCGCCATATATTCTTATTTCACTTCATATCATATCACTCAGCAGCACACAGCCCCAATCACTCAGCATCATACATAAGTACACAGACCGCTAGCCTTATAAACGCTTACATATCATATCATATCTTATCAATGCCCTCGCGTAGGGCCCAATTGGGCCGAGGAAGATCTTGGGCCTGCATCATGATGCACAAATGCAGATCCTATGGCATGCCAACTATACCAAATACGTGTAACCAAGTGATGCGTATTTTAGAGTATATATTACAATTTCAATTGATCACACACAAGTTATAAAATATCCTAAAATAACTTCTAACTGCAAGAGAACAGTGTCGAAAGTAGCCTTTAGAGGTCGAACCCACAGGGAGATTAATTGATTGTTTAACCCAAAAAATAAAATTGAAATAGAAGATTTTGAAAATAAAAATAAAAATAAAGAAGTTTAAAATAAAGGATTAAAGAAAATCAAAGGCAAAAGTTGGTTTCAATAAGATGGAAAAGATTATCCCTAATATGTTTCGGATGATTATTGTA
>JAYDZE010423128.1:0-16608 GCA_034509125.1 Monilaria moniliformis | reverse complement strand
AGGTCTTAGTTCTGCATTAAGATTAGGTTCTTATTTGAATGAATCTCTATATATATATATATATATCCAACTTGATTTAATGAGGATTAGTCATAAAAAATAGCATAAATCATTCACTAATTTTTGTTTGGAATATTTATAAAAAAAAAGTGAAATTACAATACTAAATTAAATTCTAGTTTATGAATATTGAGGAGCTCCATCTCTTTCCGGATCAAATTCGACCAATATCTTTTGAGCCATGTTTTGGTCATTTGGAATTAAATGTCACAAATCTTTTACAATAAAAAAATTAATGTTGCCCCACCAAATAAATAAGATTGTAGGTGATGATCACAAGTCCAAATTCTAGCGACATCTTTGGAGTCGAGTCTAATGATGTCACACAGAGTTAATTTGGCTTGAGCGGTTTATCTTATATATGATGATATATGTGAATTATTATATACGACAACTAATAAACTAGAAGAACAATGGAGTTTGTCCACCTGTTTTCCCAGAGAACCCATAGAGTGCTTCGTTTCGTGGATGGGTGCCCCATTTAGAGGTTTTCAAAGAAAGATTTGGATCTCCATGTTTTACGTCATCGTGTGGACTATTTGGAATATCCGAAATAAGATGACTTTTCAGGAGTTCAAACCTAATTGGGACGTTGAGAAGAAACAGTTACTATGGCGTGTGGGCTCTTGGATTAGGGGTTGGTACCCTCATTTTCCTTTTTGCTCGAAGGTAATCTTACAAAATTGGGAGGATGTCCGGAAATGGCTAGACTCGACAATCCATGGCCATAGATGTCGAAATACTTTCTTGCCTGCATAGTCTTTTGCCTCTGTTGGGTTTGTTTCTTCTGTCTTGTTTGTTGGATGGTGTGTCTATGTTAGATTAGGCTAAATTGTTTTGGTCTTTTTGAGGACGTGTGTTGTGTTTTGTCGAATTTTGTTTAAAGAGGCTGAAGGTGCTGTTGCTGCGTTTTGTTGTGTGAGTCTGGTTTCTGGCTGTTTGGATTGGGTCTTGTTGAGCCCTTTCTTTTTGTGATCTGATACTCACCACCACATTGGTGGTTTTGAGCCTTTCTTTCGATCAAAAAAAAAGATGACGCTCTCATATTGCACCTCTAAACGCCTCCACTTCATATATATGCTGCATAATGAATGAATTTTAGAAGCATTCTTAAATTCGGTAATTCTTTTTGCTCGTAATAAGAGATTTTTTCTGAGGAATTTTTGATGACATTTTCTTTGAGCAATTGTTCATAAAAATAAATTGGGTGTAGATGATTTTCTATATATTTATCTTATATTTTTATAAAGCATGTACATATGTGATCGAGAAACAGAAATTGGAGTGAGAAAGGAACTTATGATAAGAACAAAGCAAGAAAATACAAAAGAGACAAAAATTAGGAAAATGAAAGTGAATATCACATGATACGTAGAAAAGGGGTAAAAGATGTTAAGGACGAAAAATCCTTACTATAAAAAGCTCCAATGATACTTCGACGTTGTTCCTTTACTCAAAACATTTTTTTTTATTTTTTAATTTTTTTGTGGTTCAAAGTGCTAACTTTATGTAATTCTGGCCTTCTAGGTTATAGTTTATCACTATTTGATATTACATTTTCTAAATTGAGAATAGACACATCAAAAAATATAATAATAATAATAATAATAATAATAATAATAATAATAATAATAATAATAATAATAATAATAATAATAATAATAATAACAACAACAACAACAATATCTAAAATTTAAAAAAAAGAAAACTGCAAACTGAATTAACACATTCCAAATTACATTCGTTCCAACTTCGAGAACTAATTCTTATTCAAAAATATATGCATACTTGCGTATATGATATCTTGAGCAAGCATGTTGTTAGCACTCACTAAATCTGAACTCTACAAATTCATGTACTAATGATATTTTAGTGAAGTTGATCCCATGAATAGCAGGAATATATACAACACTAATATCCGCTATAATCAAATGCAAGTTACATTTAATAAATGTAAATGAACGCGTAACAGCTCTCATCCATAATTTGAAGTCTTGTAACAACAACTAGCATCACAAGCATACAAAGTTAATTTCAACGATCAACCATAAATGTGGTTTCTTAGTGATCTGCTATCTCGATTATTAATATTTTAATTACCACTATTAATCCAAAATCAGGCCACAATTGATAATAATTTGACTAAACTGATCTAATTGCACCTCAAATTGTCCTGGAGCTCGTGTCATGCGCCGAGACAAAATGAACATGATTAGGCCTTTTTATTTTTAATTTTATTTTTTATTTTTTTACTTTTATTTTTATTTTTATTTAATTTTAATTTTTTTTAATCATAATTCGGAGCAAATAAGTTGGGATTGAATCGGACATCATCCTGTTTAAACAAGTTAATTTTCTTAAAGGCTAATTTAATCAATTTCTAACATACAATAATGTGGGTCAATATGTTGGACATGCGACATGTATCAATTAATCATATATAGCACAGGAAATGTCCGATTTTGGTGGATTGATTGAGGTTTTATTATGATTTTATAAATGCAAATTGTAGATTTGATATAATTTTATAAGTTGTGATGATTAACAACTTTATGTTTAGTACTCACCCAAAAATGTGGAAGACACGACAACCCTAACTAACACATAGATTGGAGTTGTTTTTATTATGTAAAAAAAAGTATATTATAGTTGTTTATGATGTAATAAACGTAAACCATGAACATATTTATATATATATTTTCCATAAAAATCTGAATTTATAAATTTTTTTTCTCATAAAAATAGCTTTAACTATAACCGATTTTTACATAAAATTACCCTAATAACCTTCGTCTATTAAAATAATATTAAAATCAATGTCACGTGTCATGATTTGTTACCATCAGATCCAAAAGATATGCGGTTAAGATGTGTTCTTAGTTCTGCATTAAAAATGAGTTCTGATTTGATTACATTTCTATATAGGGGTATATATATATATATATTGGAAAGGAAAAATCGAGTTCTTTGACTATTAATATTTTAATTACCACTACGTATATACAAAATGCTGGAAACGAAGGATTTTATCTCATGTTTCGGAATATACTGATTAATTTAACAACGTTAATCGTAGTTGTATAGACATGCAATCTTTGAAAGTATTAAGGTTTGACCTTTTTGTAGTGCGATTATGGAGCATCCAATCTTATTTCTGAAATGTTCTCTTAAATTATTCATTCAAAATGGTGGTTGGTGGATTAATGTTCTAGTGAATCACACCTACTTTATTATGTAATTCATGTTCTTCTAATTAATTATTACCTCTAAAAAATAATAAAACCAGTAAACATAATTGATTGGATGTTCAATCGATCACTTTATTGGTGACCCAATGGTCATGAAACTCTTGCTAGGGTTAGATAGGAGATCATGTTTTAGTTAATTAAATAATTAGTGCTTGTTTATTCTAAACTAATTTTGCGAACTAAATTTGTTTTGCATGGGGGGAGAAAATTCTGGGAAAAAATATGGTATATTTTCTAAATTTCGTTATTTTCTTTATATGAAATAATGTTAATTAGAGACTTTATAATGCACTTGTTACAAAATTATAAAATAATTAAAAATATAATATATGAAAATATAATAATTTTATATTTTAAACTAACTTACCTAACAATCTTATTTATAAGCTAATCGGTTCAATATTGCCAAGTTCAAACTTGACTAGCTTATAGTTAATGAAATTTACAATTTTAGTTCATATGAGTTTTTTTATTGAGACGAAATCTACATTGCTCACAAGTAATTTGATTCATTTACAATAATTGTAGAAAATAAGTAATGAGATCATAAGTATATTTCATCTATTTTCTTAAATGTATTATTGAAAGAAAAAAGAATTAATTGAAGAACTTGGACAGTTGGACTCATAATTAACGAAATTCATATATAATTAAAGGGTGGGTATTCTGTGAAATCATCTCATATGTCACAATTTATAAAATGGGTCATAATCCGGATTCAAATGAAATGATACACCAACAAAATTTACAATTGAATGGACTATTACGCATATATTCAATCAGGTTATTAATAAAAGGTTAAAGATCAAATCACTTGTATTTAATTAAAGCGTGTTTTCGACAACAAAGTGCAATTTACTCGGTAAGACGATTTCCCTCCGGCCAATAGGTCGAGGATTCGAATCACCTCGATCAGATGTACGTGTGTGGGGTTGTGCGAGAGTTGTAACTAAAAAAACTAAAAGCATTCTTTCAAAAATATTATAATGTATTACAATATTCATTATAACTTATTTAACTCATGAGATCGCCGTATATATGAATTTGATTAGAACTGTTGGAGATTAAATTCAACAAATAAATCCAGCCTATCACTTCCCAAAATTCACAAATCTCAAACCTCTTTATCTGTATGACAATCTCAGATGCTAATCGAGGATCCAAATAAATATCTGAATCTATACAACGGCAAGAAGCAAATTGCATTTTCCCTCAACAAGAGAGAGAGTAGATAAATGAAAATGATGTTAAAAAATAGACTGCATTAGGAAGTAGGGAAGTATATTTATGTGTTTCTAGAATACTCGAAGAAATGGATTCTAGATGGAATGGCTTAAAAATTGGTCATTTTTACTCATTTCTTTCTCGATTTTCAACTAAATTTTAAGTAGCCGTTTGGTAGATAAGTTAGGATAACCCATGTTATTATAGGAGGTATGATTAGCCAGCTCACCAATTTTGTGGGTTACATTAACCACCTATATCATGCCAAAATAGTGAGTAACGCACAAACTGATGCAGGCCTGGTTACTTTAACACGGGCGGGCTGCACTTTTATATCTTGGATATCAGACATGAATAATTCTAATTTACTTATCATAACATGCTTTAACATATGAGGCAAAGGTTTATCAAACCAATAGTTTAACTTGATACATATATCGGAAAGTGGAAATTTAAAGAAATTCACTCTTGTTTTGTTTCTGATTTCTTCGATTTAAATTTGGACAGAAATGAAGCGTGGATTTTAATATCCACCACAGAAGTGGCAAATGTGGGGTTGGGATTAAATCGAAAATTTACTAAAGATTATAGTTCATCACGAGATATAATACGAAAATCTACAAAATGAGTCGTATCAATAAAAAAAAATAAGAATAGTTGCTAATAAGGTAGAATGTACATTTGAACACATTTTAACTTTTAATTAAATTATAACCTAATAGAGTAGTCACGGGCAAAGCCAAACCCGTAGGCCCTGGCCATCGACCATCCACGAAATATTTTTTAAAATTATTATATATAGATTGTATTTTATATTTTCCCCACATTTTATATATATATTATAAATATAATTCTATTTGTTCAAACTTGATTCTAAATATAATAAAATAATCTTGGCCCTTGTATTCTTAAAATCTGAACTCCAATCCCGAAACAAGCTAGCCATTTAGATAATTAAATTAAGTAAAACCAAATCATAAACTAAAATTTGGAAATATATAAACCAGTTTTAAGGTATTAGCCAATAGTTTCACTACCAGATTATACTGGGTGGAAGGTAATTAACTTATTAAGAACATGGTTTTGCTCTAATCATTTATCAATCATACAAACAATTGACAATGACTGTAGATTCGTCGTTTGGAAGTTGCACAGAAAACAATGAAGCATAATAAAAAGACAAAATTAATCAATAATCCAACTGGCCCATGAATTCCAATCTCTGCAAATATGTACGTTTTCATGTGTTAATTTATTTTTAAAAAAAATTAATTTAAAACTCAAGTTGGTTTGTTGGCCACCTGTGATCTTGTTGGTGGGAATTCTCTTTAGGGTTTCGTTGATCTCATGGATTTTCTTTCCGGAAATGTCTGAATATAAATAAGATTGATTGTCTAACTTAGTTGGTAGTGATTAATTTCTCAAATCAGCTTAATTAAGGCAAGTAGTAAACTAAAATAATTTTATAAAGGGATAATTGTTATTTAAATCATAACTTTGCCTTGACTTCTGGTCAATCCCATAATTTTTGAAACAAAAAAATAAAATCATAGCTTTTCGTATTTTCTTAATTGTCCCAAGACGAGATTTTCTGACGCTTATGTATGTTTATTCTAATGACATGGCACTTATGTGTATTATTTAAAAAAAATAATTGTTATATAAATCATAATTTTGTGTTGATTTTTGGTTAATCCCATAACTTATAAATCCTATTAATAAAACCTTGACTTTACTATATTTCTCAATTGTTCCACCCGTGCAAATTCCAGTGAAATCGATGGTGATATTACAGTCGGAATTTCCAACGTGGACAAAACATCCGGTAAACAAAACGACATTGTTCGGTGATACTCAAAACGACGCCGTTTCAAGGCCTTCTAGAAGTTAAAAAAAAACATATGATTTTGTAAAAGAATAATAGGAGAAAACCGGACACACGAAGAACAATTGAAAGATATGAATGAAATATGAGTTTATTCGTCTCTAACAGTAGGATGGATGATGATTGACGAGGATGGCCGAGTGAGATTAGGGTTTAGAATTTATGATCTAATTGTTTCTAACCGACCCAATTTGTGTATACATAGTCGAATTAACGCTTAAAACCGACCCAATTTGTGTATACATAGTCGAATTAACGCTTAAAAGTTAAAATTATATTCTTTATTTCAAAACCTCCTAAAAAAATATAACATATAAATAACAAAAATATATATTTTTCCAAATTACTCTAATAATATTATAGTTGGTTTCGTGTACATTTCTAAGAAATACAAAATTAATTAAACCGTAAATCATAATTTGCCAAAACATAAACCGAATCATGTTTTTCAATCAACCGCACACATATGAGATTTGGTTCGATTTAGTTTATGATTTAGACGAAAGTATGAGCAACCCTATTTCTGACATGACTTTTAATTAAGGTTAGTTGTGATTTACAATTAATAAAAAAAATCCTAACAAAGATTCCGATTTTTACTGTGCGACTGCAAATATTCTCTACCTGAAACATTACGTCGCTTGTCGAAACCCTTCATGATCATGTAATATCATCCCAAAATACGTAAGAAAAAATTGACATGATTTTTTTATTTTATTTTAATTTTTTTTATAACTTTATCGCCCTAATATTTTTGAAAAAATAGGAGATTCCGACACAAGCTTCTCTCCTTCCCCTGCCTCATCTGAATTGGTGGGTTTAAATTTGTAAAATAAATATGTAATTTCAGAATTATGTTTGCCATCGATAGGAATTTAGGAGATGTTTCATGTTGTGTTAAGCCATAAAAACAGCCACTTTTCACAAGGAAAAATTAAAATTACACTTTTAATAGCAATGCTCATTTAATTTACGTGTGATGGGGGAAAAATGTCTTTTGAGTATTGGTGACATGCTCCTTAGAAATTAACAAAAAGTTGATGGGATAAGAGAATCTCTTACACATGCTGCACTATTCTTGTACTTATATCTTGAAAGTGCTAAAAAGGAGGTAATAATTGTGTTACGAAATTTACATTTCATTAATTTTACAGTTTTTTTTTTCTTCTATATTATTGACTTTACTCAGAAAAACATATTCCGAAAAATTAAATTCAGTATCGGCACAAATTCGATTAAAAACGAAATTCCCGATCAGTTCAATTTTGATCCAAAAGTTCATTTTTCACAATTCAGAAGTTGATATTTCGAACTCCCGTTCTCACTATATGCAAAAAAATGAACTTTCAGATTGAAAATTTAGACTTCACGACCGATCATGAAGTTCATTTTTTCGATTGTAAAATTGTTGTACTTTTCGATATCTATGTTTTTGGAAATTTATATAATAAGTAGCAAAAAAAAGTGGATGGCTTCCATTGTCCCAATTTATAGAAATTTATATAATTTAGTAAAATTTATATTTCCACTCTATTATGTTTGTAGATGTAATAAGTTTGGTGTTTTTTAAAATATGTTTGCAATGTTTGATGGCTTCCATTGTCCCAATTTCTCCGCACAAACTAAAATTTGATAAAGGTCCGCCTATTACGTATTACAAAATTAATAAACGTATTTTACATTTATAACAATTGAAATGACTAATTAAGAAGCAAATCTCAAATTGGAAAAATCTATTTCAAAAGATAACGCAGCTCATCAAATAATCGAACAATATATATAATGTAAGGAGTGTGAAGGAGTTAAGTTCCTACCATTTTTTTTATTTTAAATATGTGAAAATTATTGAAAATTGTCTTTAATCTTATAGAGCCGATGTTTTTGAAAAAAAAAAATAATAATTGAAGGATTTCAGCCCTTACCAACATTTTTTCTACTTCCGGCACTACATATATGCATATATAAAGTGAGGAATTTAAATGACGTGTTTTACACATTTTTCAATTTTTCTTTCTAATGTAAATAGGGGCACCACAATTTGACTAACTCCAATAAATATCAAGTGAAGAGAGTTTCGAACGTGACAAGACATGTCTACAGTTTAGATTCATTTTCTCTTTACCATGCATCAATCCTAGCCAATGGTTAGCTATGTTTTGTATCCGTTTAAGCCTTTCATTTACTGAAACTATACGTACATATAAGTAGTAATACAGACATACTATGTAAACATGTGTAAATTTTTACACAACACAATCTTTTTAGTTTGAAGTGTTTGATTTACTCAAAATAAGTTTTTTTTTTTGGTTGAAGTCTAATTTGTTTTATATCAATTTCTAATATATTTTTTGGTTTTAGATACATCATTTTCTTATGTTTAAATTACGAAAGAAGCATGAAGCTGCATTTGAAGATATAAATGAAGGCAGGAAAAATATTCAAATTTGTCAACCAAAAATTTCCCATTTTTGTTTGGTTCGATTTTGTGTCTAACTTTAATATTTTTCCTACTCTTTATTGATATATTGTAGGAGGATTTTCTACACAATTCGGTACTTATTTTCAGATTTTCTTCATTTTATCGATAGTCTACGTCACATTAGAAACTAGGTACCTAACTAGCAAACAAATGCTGCCTGACAAACACTACTGCATAGAAAACCGCGGTTTCGAGTTTATTCTGTGGGCTGCTCATAATTAACAAATGCATATAAACCTTATATACGAATAAATAAATAAATAAATTCCCCCTTCTTTGCGCTTGTTGGGGGAGGAACTGGGAACAAAGAATATTGCATATTAAGAAAATATTCGAATTGTTTGAATATAATGAAAATATATTTATGCATGACCTTTCAACTTTCAACTTTCAAGCTTGATCTCTATTGTGTCTCAAATCTCAAGTCACAAAATAAATAAATATGTGAAATAATTATCACTCTTATATATGAATATCGAGAGTGATTATTTCACCTAACTCTACGGTTTACAATGTTTTTCATGAACTTAAATATTTCCTGTACTAAGGAAATATTATGGTTCCTTTTTTCTTTTAGTATTCCCATCACATCGTTATAAATAACAAATTTATCACTTTAACAAGGAATATTATCTAAACATCAAGCTTTAAACTATACCTAAAGGATTTCTTTGGAAAATGATAATTTTACAATATGTTATTCTTTTAAATGTGATAATTTCATTATTTAGCTGACTCTTATATGTTGATATATAATACTATATTTTATACCTTAAGTTACTACTATTTATATGCATGTAATTGTATCGATCATTGGGATTATACTCCCGGTTGCTATGAAAATGAATTTAATTATGCTTATTAGACTCGTTCATTTACAATACATCGCTTGAACCGTGATGTTTTAGGAGCATGATAAAATATGAACCAAATTTTATCTCCGACTCAATATTAAATATAGTTTATAAGATTCCAAAATTAAACGGATAAAATTAAGCCACATATAGCAAGAGATTTTAGACATTTATACCAGACAAGAGTATTTTGGTACACAGAAAAATCTAAATAATCCCGAAGTCCCAAAAAATACGAAAAACAATAATAATCAGCATATATAATACAACATAGTAGAAAAATCAGCAGTGTTAGTTAATTTTCAGCATAATGTTAACCAAACATATATAATACACAAACAATAATTTTCAACGTTATCGAAAAATCAGCATAATGTTAATCAATGATCAACATTGTGTTAATCAATTTTCAGCATAGCGTTAACCAACTGTATTATATATGTCGATTGTTATTGTTTCCGTATTTTTCATAATTTTGGGATTATTTTTTGCTCGTAATTCTCGGTAAATCAGTATCTTAGATTTTTTTAATATATCAAAATACTGTTATGCTGATACAGTATACCAAGTATGCTGATATGGTTTTTAATTAAATCTCAACCTTAGACTGTTAGATTCGATGAATGATAATTAGTCTTAGTTCGGTAATTAGGACAAAATTTCAGCCTAATACGCCCATATATATATATATATATATATATATATATATTATATAATTACAGAATTAAGTGTTTAACTATATGATAGTACTTTAGCCTACATATACTAAGCCAACTCTTGAAAACCTCTTACGCCTAAACATTCCATTTATATACACACGAATCATTATATATACACATTTCCTTGATTGTGATAAACCACAAAGCGCGGGCCAAATTATTTGATTGAATATATCAACTGCTTGATTAGTACGTCTGGCCAGTTGCCTAGCGCAGTGGTAAATATTATAAATTATCGTTCATAAAGTTTTGCAGGTGGAAAAAAAAAAGGAATGGTTTTATCAATCACATATACAAGTACCACAGGAAAAAAAGGAATGGTTCTATATAATTATAATGCATTTTTTGGCAACAATTATAAGGTAAGTAAAATTCGGAAATTATAAGAAAAAAGTTTTGAGCTAGTAACAAACATGCCCAACTACTCAGTTGAATCCTAGAGCAAAGCCAAAAAATGGAAATGGGCCCACTCTTAATTATTTTTTGAAACTGACTTGCAGGTATACTTTTTCCATTTCCATTTAATTTAATTTGAGCATACAAATATAGTGTTCACGAGCTTATATGAATTATTCCACGCGATCGAGCAGTGAAATTACTGGTTGGGAATTGCAATTTTTTAAATTAATTCCCAATTTTGGGACGTTAGGCAGCTTAGTAGGACTGTCTAGGTGGATGTATATTATACACCCAGATATTAATCAACGTTTATATAAGTAATATGATAGATTGATAAAATATAAAGTTGAGTATTTGAAGAATAAAATGATCAAACAAGTTCAAAATTAATCAATCTATTAAAATAAATAATGGATTAGCTTAGATTATTTTATCAATTTATAATATTACTAAAATAAACGTCCTTAAACTGTAATTAACCCCCCTAACCCAAAAAGAAGAAGAAGAAAATGCACGAACAATATCTTAGACATTTCTGAAAAAGGGTCTAAAATTTGGGTTAAAAGTGATATTCACTACTGAAAACTAATTAATAATTGTATACAATACGATAACCAATTCCACTTTAACTAAAACCAAATATTACTATATATGGCTTCTTGGAGTAAAAAAATTACAATGGCTTACAAAAACCATTTTAAAAAGCAAATATTACATTAAATTGTTGCGCTGCCACGTTGCAATTTGGTAGATTAATTAAATTGCGCCAATATCGGAGAGGAGAATGTTTCCTCTTTTTTGAGGATAATGTTTCCTTAGGACTTAGGAGTGTCTACCAATTTTTCGATATCATTTCTTCAAATATCAAAATTTTAGTATACCGTAAATTTCAGTACGATATGATACGATAATAGTATGAATATCAGTATACCGCGGTATAGCGAAAAGTACAATATATACCGATAAAATGGTAAACGGTATATACCAATAATACGGTATATATCGTATTTTCTTACCATACCATATATATATATATATATATAGTATTAATAAATATTTATAATATAAAAAATATCTATAATACTATACAATTTCGGTATGGAACTGTATTTCGGTATAACAGTATGTCGTACCAAAATTCGGTATGCCGTAACTTACGGTATATCGGATTTCGATACGGCATAGTGAAAACACGATATGATAACGGTATTGAAAATTTTCCATACCGAAATTTTGGTAAAATCGGAATTCGGTATACCGAAAAATTCGATATGATATTTACTCATACCGTATGACAATTTTGGTACATTATATTGTACCGACCCACCATTAAAAATAATTAGTAAAACTATTTTCTAGTACTATAATTTCTTCATATTGATTTAATATATATAAATTATGGATTTGGACGTGTATCATTTTAATGTTCTATTTGATTAAATTCATTTCAGATAATGATCAATTAATTAACATAAATTATTAATATGGTGGAAATAGAAAAGGTATAACAAATTAAAAAGTTAAGAAAGTACCAAGTAATTAATATATGCGCGCACACACCACTGAGAAAGAATGTACCTTGCTTATCTAGTGGACTTTCGTTACTTATGTTATAAGGTGTTTATTTTGAGCGATAAGATAAATTGATAAAATATGAAATTGAGTATTTAAAGGATAAGATGCTCAAAGAAGCTTAAATTTCATCAATTCAATAAACAGTGCGTTAGCTTGAATTATTTTTGTCAATCCATCATATCACTTAAAATAAACGATCTCTTAAAAGCTAACTCAAATATGTAATTCTGAGGCACGTGCATGTCACATTGGGTGTTTTCGATGCACACTTTGTATTTTTGGTTGAACAAAGCATGGAAGTGGTTCGGAAGCGTGTGATAGATGCTTGAAGCGGTTATGGCTCGACCCATAGACACACTACCATTTGGTCATGGGTGTGTGATATTTGTTATAATGTGACATTAAATTTATAAAATTGATGAAAAAGTCATATTATATGTGGCATTTAATTTAACTATTTATCTATATTTTCTAACTTCTAGTTTCTACAAGTAATTATTACTAGTGTTTTTATACGGCTTAATATTCGTTGATAAAGCCTAGCTGATTTTACGTGTATGGTACGTGACGTTGAAGTTGCTTTATAAGTTTTGCACATGTAGATGGGCAAGTACAAATACGTATAAAGCTAACACAAATTAAATTTTAAATATTTTAGAAAATACCTGACAGGTCTATGATGCCAAGTCCATCCTTTTCGGTTGAGACAGAAATGTGGGTCAAAGTTGTGAGCTTTCCAATTTAAATTTCAACTCTGTTTGATACTCCATATTTCCATGATAAAGACATTATATCACCTTCACAAGAGAGTTAATTTGCCTAAACCCACGTTCCCAACTATTTTATTAATAAAACAATTCATAAATTTATTCTACAAATGATGGGTTCAAGTGTTTAACGTAGAATTTATCTTAAAAAGATAACATATAATCAATCATAGGCACAGTAAGATCAAGTTTGGACATTAGAATTACTCATCTCTCTCTCTCTCTCTCATCAACACCTCCTTATCTTCCTATATATTGTATCAAGCAGATGCAACCAATGTCATATCTTGAAAACCACACATCACTGCGTGTCTTTGTGTTTATACCATTGCCTTAGAAAGATTGAGAGAGAGAGAGAAGAGATGGAGTTGTACTCAAAGGAACAACAAGGTTTCTTGGAAGAGTTACTAGGCCTCAGAGAGATGGAGCACTACAACACATCCATGAATCAAGATTTCAGCACAAATTGGAACATTCTGGAAGATGTTTCCATCCCAACAAACACTTGCTTCCAAGATTTCTCTCTCCCCATCGACCACTACTCTTCCTATAGCGTCCCGTTTGGCGACGAACTCTCGCCTCCCGGTTTCTCCTCAGATTCATCAAACACCAAAATCAACTCCCAAACACTCCCTTACGCTGCCACTCCGCAATTGGAAGACTACTACTGCAACTCCTTCTCCTTTCTTCACGACCAAGATCTTTTCGGAAACGGGTTTCGTGATTTGGATATCGGGGCTCCGCTCAAGGCCGAACCGGGCCTGCCCGAACTGCCCGGTTTCAACATGGGTTGTGGGCATGAAAGTGAAAGGAAGAGCAAGATGAAGAAGCTTAACGGCCAGCCATCCAAGAACCTCATGGCGGAGAGGCGGCGGCGGAAGCGCCTCAACGACCGCCTTTCCATGCTCAGATCAGTCGTTCCCAAGATAAGCAAGGTACATTCTTTCACTCCAATTATTTCTTCATTCCTTATATATATATATAAATGTACATAGTCTGGCTGAATAAACTATACTATGAATGTCCAAATTTAGGCTGGATTTATTTTTCTTATATATATATAGTTTGGGGATGGAGGAATTGGGAGAGAATGCTACTTAAGCTGTAATATAATGCTCTTGGTCTGACTAAATAAATTAATCCTTTTTTTCTTATAATCGCATCATCTTAAAAAAAGTAATTCTTTCCGTGAATTATGTGAACAAGTGTCCTATTTGAAGATGAATTTTACCTTAAATAAGTGATCCATTTGAGAATTCTATAATATTAAAAGGTTGTCAGACTTTCTATTTTATCCCATGTAATTATTATGTAATTTATCACTTTTCAATGTTAAATGGTATATGTTTTGACGACCTATAATTACTTAACTTACCAAAATAGTTAGAATGGTTGGCAGATGGACAGAACATCTATACTTGGTGACACCATAGATTACATGAAGGAGCTGCTTCATAGCATAAATAATTTGCAAGAAGAAATGAATTTGGGAGGAAATGAATTGGGGTGTTTGAGCATATTCAAGAACGCCAAGCCTGAAGAGATCTTTATCAGAAATTCGCCCAAGGTATATACATTTAAATCTTGATTAATTAATATATAGGTTTATCAGTTTTGTGGTGAATAAATGGAATGATAAGATTAGTGGTTGCAGTTTGAAGTGGAAAGGATGGATTCAGAGACAAGAATAGGGATATGTTGTGGTGCAAAGCCAGGATTGTTGCTATCAACAGTGACAACTCTAGAGGCATTGGGCATTGATATTCAGCACTGTGTTATTAGTTGCTTCAACGATTTCGCAATGCAAGCATCTTGCTCTGAGGTAGGATATTTAATATATCGCAAATTATTGATTAGATGTTACATCGAGCGAAATATCACGAGATATGTTTAATATCTATTTTTAAGGAGATGTGTTTAATATTATTAAGGGGTAATTGTGGCTAAATATATGATTTTTCGCTTAATTCTTATTTTGTACATAAATTAAAAATCCTATATACAAATTGGAGACAGAATTCTTAGTTCATATTGGAGGAAAGTTGTTGTATTTTAACGCAATTATTCTTATAAATAGTTATATTGTTTATAGCATAAATTTGGACATATACATGTGGCTAGCCTTGTTTGTGTACGAGTAGTGTATTGTACATGAGATGTATTTGAGGAGGTCGGTCCATACCATGTTATCCCAAACCAAGTCATTACACGACAAGTAACTGAAACAACTTATCATGTCATGTGCCAGAAATTGACCGACTATATATATGCACTTATTTTTTAAAGAAAAAATAACACGAGCAACATAAAATTTGACATTTTTTGGGAGGGATAATTTAATATATTTTGGAGGACATACGGAGGCTCTTTTTTTTCTTAAATTAGGAAAAGATACATGGTATATATGCACATTTTCTGATCATCAAAAATCTTGGAATAACAATATAGTTGGATTTATTTCTTGTAATTTGTGGATTAGGTAAATCGATTAAGTAAATTAATTATGTGATTGGCAGGATGTGAAGCATAGTGCAGTTTTGGATGCAGAAGACATAAAGCAAGCACTGTTTAGAAACGCAGGATATGGAGGAAGATGTCTGTGATAATCAACTGTCAATTTGTTTGATCTCGAATTATTTTGAAAATTTTGTGTATTTAGTTCTGGTGAGGATAATAATTTTCTGTGGAGTAGGTTAATATCGAGTTTTTTTAATTAATTTTCAAGTGGAAGGATGTACTTGTTTGTTTTTTTCCCCACAAAATATTGTTTACTTTGATTGTTCCGTTAATAAAAGAAGAATTGGAATGTGTGATCTTCATCATCCTTGTATAAATTTACTAAGGGTGTGCTAATACTAGAAAATATATTCAACTCAATTTGAATATTTGTTTTCGAAAAATTTATTTCTTTATACATGTAATAATACTTCTTTTCTGTTGATATTTTCTATATATTATATTAGTACTTATTTTTATAACAAATGTGGATCATGCAAAAATTAATTGGTCCTAATTAAATAATTTTTAGTTAACACGAAAGAAATAAATTTAACATATATATATGCTAAAGTGTTTACACTCTTAACAACGAATCACAATAAGAAATCTTCTAAAATCAATTCTTAATAAACTAGTAAAAATATCAAATTGAATTAAACAAAATATTTGATTATGTTACCTAACATTTAAAAAACCGCAAGGCATCGACCCAGATTAATTATCGTAGATGATCGCTAACGGGCTATGATAAATTCCTCACAGAAAGTCCAATTACATGATGATAAAAACTCTTGCAGTTCCTTTATATTGGGCCTGGCCTCTTTAGGTATTATTATTATTATTATTATTATTATTATTATTATTATTATTATTATTATTATTATTATTATTATTATTAT
>JAYDZE010423127.1:0-35268 GCA_034509125.1 Monilaria moniliformis | reverse complement strand
AAAGATTAAAAAATAGGAATCTCCAAGCCCAGAAGCGCAAGGCCCACTTCACATTTGACTAATCTTGGTATTGGTAGCCAACCCCATGTGCTAGTGTTTTGTCTATCTACAAATGCCAAAGTTTTATTTAGATTCAAATACGATAATACTATTCTTCCGAGACAAAGTATAATAAGTAACACTTATTATTGGATGTGTTTTGAAATGCGCTTTTGATGCTTTTTATATACCAATCAATCATGATATGTCAAATTGTCAATGCCTAATTAACAAACGAGTGACAATTGTATAATTAAACTATAAATCTATTCACTTGAAAAAGAAAAATAAAAGTACATCATACTGCATTTAAAAACTCGGATTATGAACTTGTTTCTCTTAAAATTTATTTGCTTTCAGTGAGTTCAGGCAATCACTTTTTATACCAGGAGACTAAAATTCAACTATAGCGTGATTAATTTGATACTTTAGGCAAGAATTTAAATTAAAAATAGTTTAAAAAGCACAATCTTTTATCCAAAGCCCAACAGAAACCAGAAACCGGGCCAATTCAATTTTAAAATAGGCCTAAATAGGCGCAGATCCATAATCTCAGCCCACCTCAATAACAAACAATTCGTTCTCTAATAATGTACAGAATCAATCAACAACTGTTGAAGAAAAGCAGCCTTCATGTAATCTAGCATAGAAATACAATGTATACAAGAATTAATAAAACAAGAAGTTTTATTATGTAAACAGAAAAACTATTTTACAAACATGAAAAAGAGAGGTGAAAATGGAACTAAAAGAACATATCTTACATACATGGAGATCTGACCTGGGCTGGAGAGGAGAGAGAGAGAGATATGATTCACTGGTTCGGAGTGAGAGACGGGAATGATGGTATCGACTCAAGGATGAGCTTCCGGCTGCTCCTGAGGCCAGGGGACATGCCGCCTGCATTGTGAGGCGGAGACACTCTCTTCCGGTTAGGGGAGGCTGACTGGACGCCTCCATCAGGAGACCCTCCTTCGCCTTGGAGAAAGTCGGGGATCTCGTCTTCTCTGATGGTCTCGAACTTTGGTGGAGGAGGGAAGAAGCTTGACTTCCCAAATCCTTGTCTAGGAAGGAAACTTGAGGAGGAGCCAATGGAAGGGAACGAAGATCGTGGTGGCTTCTTCTTTGAGGAAAACGGGAGCTGAGCCGTTGGCCTAGGAGATGGAATGAGACAAAAATGTTTACTTTGGATGATAGTTTTGATAGATAAAAATAATACTATAGGCTAATATACCATATGTGTTGATTCGTATAATGTAACCCTACAAATACTTAAATCCTATGTATGTTCACGAGGTTCGGTTAGAGTAGTTTACCTTCCTCCCCGTACAGGCGTTGCAGGAGGTGCGGATTCCGAGTTCTGTTCCACATCGTTCTCCATTGCAATCTTCTGCAAACTTTTTTCGGACATGCTCTTCTCGGATGCATCTGTTTCTTCTTCTTCGGCTTCAGCCTCCATGCCTATCATTACACCAAACCAGATTCAGAAAATGTAAAGAGGATAGGCACCTTGTAAGTTGAAACCCGTAAATATATACTCACCGTCTTTTCTACCGAATGCATTCTTACACCCTTCACATCTGCAGTTAATGGAGCAGCCGACACCACCCTACAGGAAGCCAGAGTTCACCAATCAGCTTACGAGATAAGACAAGGATTCCTACCATGAAGAGGAGAAACAAACCTGATAGCATTCACAGTATTTCTTCAGGCAGCCTGACTTTTTGCAGTTACATCCTCGCTTATGACGAGCAGAAGCAGGAGTCTTGCTGGAGTCGTCCTGATACACAGATTCACAAGTATATCTATGAGTACAAGGAATCATAACAGTCTCCGAAGGCAACTAACTACTTACCCCAATTTCTGATGGTGAATCTGATCCTCTGACCACTTTGGGAGCAAAGGCAAGAGGATTTCTTGATTCGATTTGTTTGCGTGTTGCAAGGACGGTGTCTTCGTGGATAGGTTTATTGAAGCAATCTATACAAGCACACGGCTCCACGCAGTACACCCCAGCAGCAAAGCATTCACAGTAGCTATTCACAAAAGTTAAAACCAGAGGTTATCTAAAATGAGAGGCACACATCAATCGTAATTAAATCCTAATCCTAATTGTGATTAATAAACCATAACTAGGGATTAATAAACCCTAATAGGGATTGGTGAACCTTAATTGAGGCGGCTGTACACAAGTTTTTACCAATCACACTTGTAGATATTAGACGAGTTTTTCTATGTACACAAGTGTGATTGGTAAAAACATGATGCTGTACATAATATTTTTACCAACATAATGTTATCTACAAGTTTTATGATGCATAGAAATACTCACAGTTTTAGACATTTTGATCTCTTGCAGTTGCATCGTTTACAGGACTTGCCTTCCCCAGCTTGTTCAGTCCTACGTCTGATCGAGCAACAAGTTAGAACGAGGTACACAAAAGCGTTAATCTTGAAACTAGCTACTGCTTGGGAAAAAAATCAAACAAACAAGAATACCTCTTCTTCTTTGGACTGCCCTGATTGATCTCTTCATTTGCTGCATATGCAGATGGCGGGCAGGCATCTTCAACAGCATTTTCCATGACATCAACATCTCTGTCTGATGTGGCAATGGGTAAGATGTTCTCCAGCAGTTCTTGACCGGTTGTAGATGGGTGGAGATTGACAACTGAGCTAGGACCAATCAATAACCGTGCAGACAATGAAGAATCAGGGTTAACAATTTTATAGTCCTTAGGCGTCGTTGCAAGAGCATTTAGATGCAAGCCAATGCCAGGCATAAGACGACGTGAAGACTCGTTACACCTGTCTAACGGGACTAACTTCTGGTCGTTGGAGGCCGTATTGCCATCAGAACGAAGCCACACGGAAGAATCAGAGACGAGATTCTCTTCCAAATGTGTCCTACGGGCTCCTCCCATCTCAAAAACCAGACAGCGCCTTCTCATACCACGGTAGAAACCAAGTTGCTATAGAAACAATTCAAACATATGAAGTAAAAACTTTTTAAGGGGAATTAGCAAACAACTTGTTGAAATTAGAAATTGTTTTACCTCATAATCCACTTTTTCATCAGAATTACTCAATGATGGACCGGCAATAGCATTGTCCATCTCGTCTCCTTCTCCAGGCTGAGTAGACAAAGTTTCAGCTTCATTATGCTCGCCAGAATCCACTGCACAAATCAAGTGCAAGTTCTGCATGTCACTCTTAATCCCAGTATAGAAACTCGTCCCAGGATCGACTGATTTGTTGTAAGAATCTCTATCATCGGGAGATTCAAAGACTAGCAGCTTTGAAGTATCAGAAATCAGATGCTCCCAATCACAGGGCGCGGCTTCTCTATTTTGATTTACCCCGTCAATGTTCACTTCACCCCTCTGAGGGGGCTCGTGCATTGACAGAACAAGGGCTGAAGAAGTGCAACCGTAATCTACCATGTCTTTGGCTTCAAAACCACAGCCAGGTCTTAAGTTGGAGCTAGGGCTAGCACATTCGTAATCTTTGGCGAAATCCACCACAAACTTGGAGCAATCATCGTAAGATGGCTCAGCAGCCACGTGACCACCATCACCATCACCACTTTCCTTGTGCTCATCCAATTCCTTAGTAGCATCTGCATTCACCTTGTTTTCATCAGGTTTGGTCCCATCATCAGAAGAAAACTCAGGTTTTGATGGATCGGAAAGCTGATGCCTGAAACAAGGCAAGACAGTTCAAACACAACACAATCACGTCAAATTAGGGCATGGCATTGCAACAAGTGGTTGAATTACCTTCGGAGAAACCTGGATTCCCGTAGAGAACTAACATGAGGTGAAGTGAAGACAGATGGAATGGACGCAAAACTAAGAGGGTTGATTGTCTGAGTGATGTGTGTGGATTTAACCGGCTTGATAGGGGAAAGACTGTTGAGGAAGGTAAAAACCGGGGAATCCTGCAAGCGAGTAGGATAAACTCCATCATCAGAAAACAGTTTACATTAAAAACAACACCTACTAATGATCAATCGAGATTGTATGAAACCACCAAATTCTCAATCCAAACCAATCAACCAAAGATAGCAAGACTGTGTTCACATCATGACGCCCACCCTCTGCTGAGTGAAAGTATCGGTTCTACAATAGATTCACTGAAGGGATAAATGTGCTTACTTAACTTGAACACAACAGCAAATTGGTAAATACGCTCATAAATGGTTTTAGAAACATAAATGCTAATGATTGGCTAATAATATAGGCACAGATTTGTGAAAATCCAAGGAGAGCTGAGATTTAGAAGGAAGTGATTTTGCTTTTCACAGTGATAGATCGTAACTGGAAAAAATAAGATAAATAAAACTAATAATTGGTGACATTTGCTTACAGATACTTTTACAGTTGACAGAGAAAGAACTAAGATTTCTTCAAATCTGAAGAGAGAGGGAGAGGGAGAAAGAGAGAGCTCTCTGAAGCATGCATAACAAAAGGAACAAATTGCATAACCATTGAGGCTCCAAAAGAGAAGGAGCAATTCTAGACATGTATTTTATGCTTCGAATTGCTCCACAGTCTTCTTCTTTCCCATTTTTGCTCCAACAATTGAAGAAAAAAAAACAATGACAATATTGAAGAAACCAAGTCAAACCAAATTGATTAAGATCAAATCCCACAAATTCAAGATTCCTACGCCCAAAACCCCAAGTGGAGAAATTTCATCAAAAAAAGAAAAAAAGAAAAAAAGAAAAGAAAAGAACCAACTTCGGACAAAACTAAGAACACCACATCCAAGATCAGTTGTGTGTGTGTGTGTGAGAGAGAGAGTGAGATAGAGAGAGAGAAGGTAAGAAAAACACATCCTTTAAAAATTCACAGAGAACCCACTTCTCAAACAACTCGAAGCAGCCAAACAACAGAAAAATTAGAACCCTAAAGAAATGCAGAGCCCCCAAAAAAGACCTATTTGAATAACTCCAAACAATGCCAATAAAAATGCAAACGTTAATGCTCAGGAGACCAAATTAACCTCAAATTTGGCAATGGATGCTGCGATCTGGCAGTTCTTGCTCCTCTCTGGAGTGTCCATCACTTCTAGCACTTCTCTGCAACTCTCCTTTGCAGAAATCTCAACTCTCTCTTCCATCCCTTGTTTGTATGGAGGATAGCTCCCTCTCTGTCTATCCGGACTTCGTTTGCTCCACACCACACTTCCAGAGAGAGAGAGAGAGAGGAATGGGTCAAATAAGAGATAATGAAATTCAAGAAGAAGCGGGAAACGCAGTGCAGTGCAGTGAGAGTGGAGTAAAAAAAAAAAAGAACGGATTTTTCTTATGCTGATAAAAGCAACGTCCCCACCACCCCACCAAAACACACTCCTCTACGCACAGCTGTTGCCCATGTGGTGAATCATATGCAAAGCAAAAAGAAGGCAACGTTAAAAGATGTTGTTGGAAGGGAAAATAAACAAGAAACAAACAAACAATAGAGAGAGAGTTGGAATTTACGCTTGGAAAAATAAAAACAAAATTGGCTGTAAAACTCACATTTTCTTTTTTTCCTTAACTGTAATTTCCTAATAGAGGAACTTATTTATTGTCTCCCATCTGTTTCTTGATTTTCTTCATCGTCATCATATTTGATAAATTAGGGTTTAATCATTTATTAGCATGAAGGGGATTGACTTTTCCACGAATTTCTATTGATTAGTTTTGCTTTTAGTTTTCAGTTATGCATTTTTTGTGGGTTTTTTGTTGAAGGAGGTCGGTTTCTATGGAGGCCACATCTTTTTCTGTTTTATTTCTTTCATTGGAAGCAAATGAATTTCCTTTTAAGTGTGCAATTAATTAATTAATCAAACAGTTTGTTTTCTGACCTAGCCATTTTGGGAAGTTTTGCTAATCACCTCAAATTATGTCTATATTCATCTTTCTTTTCGAGAATGAATGTCAAATTGTCAATGTGTTAGTTCTATATTCAGCATTTGGCATCATTCACATTTTTTTCTTTTCATGATTTTTGACGACTCCGAGAATCTGTCAGTTTTGATGGCTAGTTTAGTACTTGTGAAACTACAAATTCAACCAAAATTCTCTAGATTTTAATGTCTATAATAATGCAATGACTTTGGAGAACCTGCCATATGTATGCCTACATCTCCATGAGACAAAATATTCTCTTAACTTCAATTCCAAATACGAAAACCATATTTTATGCATGGATATTTTATTACTAAAAAATCCCCTCACGCAGTCAACAAACGTAAAATGAAGGAAAAATTTTGGTGGAATTTAAGAAAAATAATTACAAAGGTTGTCTCTTGTAAGGACACTATAGGGACCACACCAAATTATAATGGGTAGTTGATAAATTTTAATAGAAATTAATAGGTGGTAATAGAGTGTGGTGAAATGATAGAAACACTCTTAAAGCATCAGGATTTTTGGGGAAAAGTTTTGCCAAATTAAGTGCAAAGAAGAAGAAATAATAGGGTAATGACTTGTTCATATGGTTAGTTGTTGAAGCGAAAAAATAAATAGATAATGGCTTTATGTTAGATATCTCTCTCATATTGACTTCTCTCAAATTTCACATCGATTCTTGATAGGATGAGATGAGAAGAAGTGTTATTATAGATTATAGAACCAAATGCACTAAAATTCGTGTCTTTCACGGCCTTTCTCGGCCATTTGACTACAATCTGATATGTGGGTTATAAGCCCACTTGATTATTTAATTTATTTTTGAAAATAAAATATAAATATTAGTATTAAATTAAAAATTCCATTATTAATAGGTTATTTTGATTTAACCGATCAGTTATTTTGATTTAACCTATCAGTTATCTATTATAACTGATAACCGATCACATATGAAGTGAATAATTGAGACCAAATACTTATTTGTTTATTTCAATTATTTCGATTTAAAAATACTTATTGTTTATTGATGCTTACGTCATGCTCCATATAAGAAAAAAGCTCAATACTCTGTTATGGCCTATCAAGCTCATGATGAGATGATACTCAAACTTCATCTACAGTCTTTCAAGCTCCTTACAATATGATGAGCATATGACTCATTTCGGGTCTTTCAAATTCTAGATGAGATGATGCTTTCAAATCAGTTTTAGTATTTTAAGTTTCAGAGTGGATGATGCTCATAACTCATTTCTGGTCTTTCAAGCTTCAAACAGTATGATACTTGAAACTTAGTTGAGTTCTTTTAAGCTTTAGACGATTTTGGATTCACATTTGGTCTTTCAAGCTACGGATGAGATAATGTTTACAACTCAATTATGACTTTTAAGTTTTGGACGAGATGATGCTCAAATGTCAAAGGTGATATTGTCAAACATCAAATGAGATTATGCTCAGAACTTAGAGGTGGTCCGTTAAGCTATAGATAAGATGACGATGCTAGGAACTCAATTATGGTCGGTGAATATCCAAAAAAATGCTCAAAAGGCAATTATGATCTTTCAAATTTTAGAAGAGATTATGCTCACAAATCAGTTTTGGTTCTCCAAACGAGATGATGCTCATGAGTCAGCTTTTGGTCTATCAAACTTCAGACGAGATAATGCTCACAAGTCACTTTTGGCATTTCAAGCTCAAACGAGATGGTGCCTAAAAGTCAGTAGTGATCTTTTACGCTACATACACGATGATGCTCACACTTTAGTTTTGGTGTTTTGAGCTCCAAACGAGATGATGCTCAAATAACACTTATTTTGTTACAAGATTCGGACGAGATTATGCTCAGAATATAGTTATAATCTTATAATCTCGAGATGAAATGATATTCACAAATAAGTTTTGATCTTTGAAGATGTTGATGAGATGATGCTCACAAGTCCGATGTTGAAAATTCAGCTACAGTTTTTCAAACTCTATATGAGATGATACTGAAATGGCACATGTGATCTTAAATTATTTCTAATCGGTCAATTTAAAAAAAATGAGCAACTACATCACATCAACCCTCCATCATATCCTACGTCAAAATATATTTTTCTTCTTATTTTTCTAAACTTTTCAACCCCACACCGACTTAGTATGAAACTTTATCAAATGAAATTTTATACTATAAAAGAGGTATTTCTATTCTTTCACACATAAATTAATATTTAATTTGTAAATGTAATTGAGGTTAATATTATTTGAATTGTACCACAAATTTAAATTGGATCAAATTAAAATTCAAAAATATTTTATATAAAGACTATTTTATATGCTATGGCTATGAAAATAATATGAATTTATTATAAATCATAGTGTAAAATGATTTTTCATTGAATTTTGATGGATTGCACACTAGCTTTATGCATATACTTTAGGGGTGGCTGAATAATCTGACTGGCACATGGGATATATATGTTTTTTGTCAGTTAAAATGAAATGTTAGTTTGTATAATAAAAAGTTTAATTAGTGAAATTTATTTAGGTTTCAGTGAAGTTTATTTGGGCGTGTTAATTATCATTTTGACTGATTTGGTGGAGATCTCTTGCTGGATTTAGTTCGATGGAAATGAGCGATTTTATTTTTATTTTTTGAAAAAATTTAGTATCAAAACGACATCAATTTGGTAGATTAAATTGCCACTTCAACTTTCAATTTGGCACGTTGGTTTCGATTCGGGGGATCGTGGAAAATCGATAACAACAACAAAGTTCATGATTTTTACGACAAATTTTAAGTTCGTGGGAAAATGCAGAATTCGACCATATTTCGTGATATTAGCGACCAATTGCTATATTTTTAATTATAAAAACTAACAAAATGATAAATATACAAGTGCTATGTGGTTAGGATCCAAATTTTGATAGTAAGACGATTAAAATTACAAAGAGTGCAATTTTCTTTTTTTTTTAAACATCCCTCATTATAATTACCTTTACAATACTTCTTATTTAAAAAAAAAATAAAGCACCATTTTGATACACTATTTACCCTTGATGTGACACTTCCACCAGTAACCAAATATTTACCTAATATTTTATTAAAATTTGTATCATTCCAATGTTGCTTAGTTTTGGTGGACGAAAAGTAATACATTTAGAGTATCATTATCTCAACCCCAAAACATCCAGCCACAACTCCATTTTCAGTTGTCATATCAACATTTCACCTTTTAGCAACAACACCAATATTCCAGCCCCAAAAAATTCAGCCCCAAATCAGCCACAACTCATTTTTTTTATCATTTTATCAATTTTTATTATTCTTCAATTTCATATATATATTTAAATTGAGTTATTTGTAAATAACGAAAATTACTTAATATGAAACAAAAGTTAATTACTAAAAAAGTGCAAAAATGACTTAAATAAAATTACTACAATTACATTAATTAAAAAAGATACTTACCTAAATTACTTAAAAGCAAAAATTACTTAATAAAATGGATACAAAAAAAATTATAATGTATTCCTAATTTCTTTTCCAGGATAGCGATCAAAGCCTTATGTTATCGCAGCTGCACATCGTTCATGTTCGATGTGTCCTTGTACGTCGCAATCATGTACTCCTTGATCAACACCGCCTAACTCATGTCATCCACTGACGGATCTCGGCCAATACTATCACCTTCTTTCGCCCTCTCATTCTCTTTTATTTTCGCTACTTTCTGTTCCATAGGACGGGTCGGCGCCTGTATGCCAATACTTTCATCCATCGATGCATTCAAATGGAATGATTCGCCCTATCCGCTTGTAGAGCATTGGCCGAATGCGGTGTGCTTGATTTTTTCCTGGCCAGATGAGGACTCGGAGCAGCCTGAAAATTTGGGGTGATTTCGCACAATTGCCCACACCTTATCGTACTTGAACTATTTACGTTCTTCGTTGTAGAAGGTAGCATGAGCTCGTTCGCGAATGCTTTCCCAACTATGGCCGCGCGAACATATTTTCTGGAGGTTGTTGATGTAGCCGGCGAATTTGGATACCTTGGTCTGGACCTGGCCCCAATGCTTGCGGAGGTTGTCGTAGTCGCACTCCAACCCCAGATCGATTTCAACGCGTTGTATTTTTTTGCAATCTTCTCCCTGAAAACGCAGATCATTTGTCCATTTCCGATCACCAAGTCTTCGGATACATCAATGTAGCATCGGGTCAGTACATTTGTCTCTTCCAGCCCATACTTCTTGGATCCGCCCTCACACACACTGGGACCCGTCTTTTTTCCTTTACCTTTACCAGTCACCGGAGGGGTCAATACCAACTCATTGATGGTGTGCATCTCGTCGACGTCTTAGTCCCCGACGTTGATCCCTGACAAGGCTGTGATTAGGGGGTATTCGGCTTCGCCACCGGAAAAGGATTGTGATCCACATCAATATCGCGACAATGACTCATAAAATCGTTGAAAGTCGATGGATCCCAACCTTATTCCGACAAAACTCAAAAAAATCGGTTATCTCACTTGAGTTTGGAGGAAATTTTCCCAACTTTGTATCCATAAAACAAGAAATATGATGAAGAGAAGAGAAAAGAAATGAGAAGAGAAAAACTTTGAATTGGAGTGGTGGAGTGAGTAAAATGAAGAGTATTTTATGAATTTTATAGAATTTTCAACCCTCCACCCCATCCCACCCCACCCCACCCCACCACCCCCTACCAGCCCCATTCCACGTGTGAGCAATGTAATTTTTTTCCTCAATTTTAACGTTTTATAAAAAAAAATGTTTTCGCCGCCGTTACCGCCGCCGTAGCCTAGCAATCAACCGCGTGCCTGATGGTTTGCCCGGCGAAGGCGTGTCCGTTGCACTGTTAACCCCGCCTCCTACAGCCGCCTCCCCTTTCCTTCATTTCACGGCCTGTCCTCGGACGAAAATGCAGAACATTGACAAAACTGCAATAATTAAACTTTTGTGCTTTGTCTGTAGATTGCCGGAAATGCCCCAAAAACGTATGGCTACTTAGAAAGTGACGCACATATCCGTTATCCCTCAACAAATTCAATGTTTCTTTTGGCGCGGGAGTGAATTTGAAAAGTGGGCCCTACAGCTCTTTTGGTTGGACCCACATGACGATTGAGGTTATGATTGACAAATCCATTACTATACAATATGGCCTCCTAATCATAATCTAACTATCATAACAATTTTTAGTCCGTTTGAAAATATTTAAATAATAAATATCTAATTTGTAAATGTAGTTGACTCATTTTTCCTGATTTTTTTTTCAAGTACAAATAAACTAGTGTAAAAATTCTCAAAATATTGTTTTTCTCCAAATAGTTGGACTTACATATATTTATATTCCCCCCCCCACTAAAATAATCCAACAAATTTATACTAACACAGAAAATTGAATTACATAAAGTCCTCCCATTGATACTAATATTTGCATAGAACTGTAACAATAACTAAATTGATTCAAGTACGTACTGAATTATCTTTGTCACATCATTTTTTACTCATGATCCAAATGAATAGAACAGACAGCAAAACATATCTGGTACAAATTCATATTGGAACTTGGGCAGCTCAGAATCAGATTAAAGAGATGGAACTTAACACCAAGAAGGTGGTCCCATTTCAATTTTAGATTCATTATGAGTACTCATCTTCGATTCTTGATTAGTTCATATGTCTCAATCTTATAAGTTATTTATTTATTTCGTTTTAGGTATTAGGCCATTTATGGTTTATTCGTGGGGTTGTGTAGACGTTAGGGTTTGGACGCATTACGGAGCCACACTGGTGTCGGCGTCTACGGGTCCCAACAATTTTGAAAATTTTAATGAATATTTTAGTAATTTTATTTTAAATTATACATTTTAAAAATATTATTATTGAATTAGCTATATTTGAGAATCTAAAAATTTGTCTCTTGCTATAATAAAAATAAGTTTAATTGCTTGTAAACATATAAAATTTTCCCAATTTTCGATTTTCAATTAATTGTTTTGGTAAAAACATAAATGAACTTTAAAAAAGAATTAGCATAGTCCAACTATCGTTGGACAATAACTCAATTATCCTAAGTCCAATGTAAAATCCAAATATATCGCTAGAAAGCTTTCAATGCTTTCTAGTGGTATCCATAATGTTGGGTTTTAGTCACCAAAAGTAATCTAAAATGATTTGAAAGTTGTTGTCACAAAACTTTATATTATTCTTTATATCGATATTTGGATTTATATATGACATACCATTAGAAATATATCGTTGAGAGCTTTCTAACGATACATTCGAATTTTACATCAGACTCCGAAAAATCGATATTAGACGATGAAATTTGAATTTATGTCAAATTCAAAAAAATAAAAGTTTATGTACTTTTTAACCAAAAATGAGTTGGTAAAACCAGAATTTTGATATACTTTGTGTGTTTATAGGTAATTAATTATAAGTTAACTTGTCCCTATAATATTATCCAATGATTGAATTATAATTTGTTGAATTGAGTCCAAACCAATGGATCCGAACTAATTCTATTATATTTGGGACTTGCAAGTAAGCTACTTGACATTGATAATAAAAAAGTAGCGCTATATATATTACTTCTTCCATAATATATATATATATATATATATATATATATATATATATAAAAGATAATTACAGTGTGTTTTTCGTAGTTTTTTTCTTCTTTTTTTTTAATGTTTTCTACCATATATATATTAAGGATGCAGACTGAAATTTAGTTACTCTGTAGAGAAAATTTGTACCCGATGTCGTGTATAAAGTACACAAGGAAATCAACATTGTCCACAACAAAGTGTAGATGAAGATTTGGATTACTATCCACCAACTTCTGATTTTTTGGCTCAACTTTTTTACTTTGTCAAACTCTTCTAAATAGAATTATTCTATGGTCCCCTTGGAATTTGCATAAAAACCCTTCCATTTGTCACGTGACTCTCCCACCTACTAACTACACATTAATTTTAATCATATTTTATAATTTTATTAAAAATGTTTGTAATTCGTATATATATATATATGCTTTCCCAAATTCCCACATTCTTTCACACAACTTCATCTGTTGTGTTATGATGATGTCCATGCATGCTTGGTCCGGCACGTGACAAACCATTCACCATTAATCTTTTTACTTGATTTAACAAAAAGTTATTTCTTGATAAAAGTATTTATATTAAATGTTTCGTGCTATTTGCTTAGAAATATAGAATAATAGAGTGCGCATGCCCCCAAAACAAGAAGATAAAATTACATTTTGGAAGTATACTATATTAATATTCGGTCTATTATTCATTAACTGCATAGTATCTATACTTATCCAAAATTATATTACAACTAAATGAAACCCATTTATACATGACAATCTTTCATAAAAGAGATCGATCATAATGATATAATAGATTATCCAATTTGACAAAGCAGGAGTTTGAGAGTTGAAGATTAAGGAGAATTAATAAATTATGCTTTTTGCCACTTGTATTAATATTTCATGTTTTATTCTTTTGATTAGAATCAAATCTGTGCCTCTAATCATGAACTGAAAATTGTCTTCACTCTCCAAGACTTTTGGTAAGGGGTCAGATTCCATGCACAAATAATTAAAATAATCAAAAGTTGACTAAATGCATATAACACTATAAATTTAATATGGAGTGATGTGATTACAAGTCGGAATAGACAAAAAATTTAAAAAGGAGTTGTTAAAATAAAATGTTATTCTTGGTACTAGTGTGGAATTCAGTCCAAGGCACATACAGCCAGCTTTGACAATGTTTGGAAAATGGGCTTTTTAATTTTTATGTCACTTAATTTTTCCATGGAACTTTGTGCTAACAATATTTGTGCTCTAGCTAGGGTTTGTCCAAACTAATGTAACCACCTATATCAATATTTGTCCCCTTATTACTCTTCTTATACTTGTCCAATTTCGATTTACATTGGGCAATATTGGTTTTCCTATTTTTTTGGGATTATTGCATGTTAACAATTGATCAAAATCCGAAAGATTAATCTTTATATCAAAATACAAGCATAATTATAATATATAAAGAGGAATACTCGTATAAGAAACATTTTATAACATATAAAAAAAAAAAAACATCATACGACAGAACTAATATTGTCATGATATGACACCTAACACAGGATAGCTTAAGTCGATAACTATATTGTAATTAAATAAGAGTGATTTGTATTTCATAACAGCTGAAACATTCAATAGTTTTCCATAGAGAGAGGAAGCCAAAAGTCAAAAATATCTAACAACTAAAGATGCATTTGTGGGAGTGAAATTATTGTTTGAAGATCATGTGTGACCAGAGTCTAATTAAGATTCCAATGTAGTAATAACAAAATATGAGCCACGATTTTCTTAGCAATTCTAGACACGTAGTTACCCTCCCGGTAATTAATTCTTTAAAAATTACCTAATGCTTTTCGATCCTTTAATATATTGATTTGTATGATTTTTTTTTGAAAGCTCAAGAAAATATTTATTGCTTATTATCTGCTATGTGTTCTAACCACATTGGAAAGTTCTCTATCCATGTCATGTCTGTCGTTATCTCCGCTCCAAATTGAGCGAGGCTATGGGCTGCCTTGTTTGCCGTTCGATACATGTGATATACCCTGATCAGTATATTGTCTCTCGCCTTCTTGTTTACCCTGTTAGGTCAAGGTTGATGATTGCCATAATTTGTGAAATTTTGTCCAATGTTTACTTTTCATGATTCTAGATTTGTGGATAATTAATTCATGGTTCGTGTTAATTTTTTGTGATATGCAATCATCTAAAGTGGTAAGATAACATTCATCTATCTCTTTTTTTATGAACGTGTTCAGCTCCATCTTAGTATTCTAAGGTTCCTAAGCAAAATAAGAAATAAAAGCTCTTTGTATTGAACACTTAACTTTCGATAAATTTTCAAATCTTAATAGAGTACAACGTCTCATTGACGATTGAAGGAGCCATGAGAGCTACTAGCTAGTAATTTTTTTAATCATATCATCTTTGGATGACCTCTTCTAGCCAGGTCCAAACGATAATAAGTAGTACTCCCTCATCCTATTAATAACGTCTCACAAGATTTTGGATGCAGAAATTAAAGAATGCAATTTTTTATGACCATAAATTAAAAAGGGCAAACTTATAAGATAAATTGTATGTACTTTGTTGAATTTGAAACATTAAAAATGAGACAACCAAAAACTAGTTTTGGAACATTATTAGTGGAATAAAGAGATTACATAATACATAATATGAGACGCCAAGTTTTTAGTGGTTACACCTCAAGCATATGTCCACGGTCATGGATTTTGTCAAATTAAGTATATTAATTGATATGAAATAGTTAAAAATGTAACAAGATGATACATGAATGTCAATCGGGCCTATCCATTTGGTTTCAGATCAGTTCATTTGATTATAAGCTATTTTTGGATCGGACCAATCAAATATTTTTTTTTCGGATTAAAATATTTCGATCCTAACCCTTTTTTCTATCTGTTTGAACCGGTGCATCAATTTTGAATTAAATTGACATCTCTAATGACAAATACGGTAGGGGTGCTTATTCGGCCGGTTAACCGAGCCCGCGTAGGACAAATTGATGGAACCAGAACCGAATAACCGGCCCCAAAAATAAAATTTTTGCTCCAAGTGGGATTTGAACCCCTTACCTCTTAAATATTATGAAACACTTTATCCACTACACCACATGCACTTTTTATATATTTTATAAACAAAAAATTTATTTATTATTACAATTGAAAAATATGAAAAAAAAAATCCTACCAATATTTCTCGATTTCTCCCCTGATTGTCAATTACCACCAACAAACCAACATAATATTCATAAAAAAATAAACAAACCAACAATCAACAGAAAATAATCAACACAAGTACACAACATTCATCAACAGAATCCGCGACGCTGCGGGCTGGAGGAGGAGATGGGCGTCGGCGCGTCGCCGGCAGGAATTAAGGGAGTGTTGCGGTGAGGTGAGGGCGTGACAGCGGCTGCGCAACAATGAGGGAGTGAGGCCCAGCCCGCAGGCGGTGACTGGTAGTGGTGAGGGTGAATAAACTAGTAACTAGGGTATTAGGCAATAGGCAGAATAATAAAAAATTAATAGTAATGTTAATTAAAATCTACGTTTTAATCGGTTCCTAACCGATTATCGGTTATAACCGATAACCGATTACCACCATAAAGCGGAACCGAAACCGAACCGATACGGTTATCGATTACCTGATAACCGGCAGTAACCGATTAATCACCCCTACAAATACGTTTGAATACAAATCAAAAAGAAATCACGACTCTCATGTCCATTTTCAATCATATGAGTGATATAATTTTTTTTTATTAGGAACCATCATTCATGAAATATAGTAATCTATTCCTCACTCTCTCATGGTATTCCGCGTTCTCAATTATCTAGAAATAGATTTTACTATATTTTTGGGAAAATTATCCTTGTTTGTGTTGCTTTGAGCAATGAGAATCTTCAAAATTTATAAAGATAGTTGTTTCTTCACAATATTAACAAGAACAAGATTACGGAAAACGAAGAAATAAAAATGAAAAGTTTATAATTATTTTTTCTAAATGAGAAGTTTATAATCCGAAACAGATTTTATAAAATTTAGAAAGTAATATATAATTTAACACTCTAAGATCCATGAATGAACAAGATTACGGAAAACGAAGAAATAAAAATGAAAAGTTTATAATTATTTTTTCTAATTGAGAAGTTCATAAAATTTAGAAAGTAATATATAATTTAACACTCTAAGATCCATGAATCATTTGTAGATATTCGTATAGAAAAACTCAAGTACATCTATAAAAATTTCAAAATAGTTTGACAAAATTTTATATAATATATAAATATAAAAAAATCATGCAAGTTTTTAAAATGCTGTAGATAATATTATAAAATATTTTTCATAAAATTTACAAAATCGTCCGAATAAGGAGAAAAACAACCAAACACGTGCACTTTTTTATTTGCCATAATTACTGTAACAACTACAACAATAAGTCATAACACTCCATGATAATTAATTCCGATTCTTATGGATCACGTGACCAGAAAAGTCTAAATATGTTTTAACATTTATTAACAATCATATACGAGTACTATATAATGATTTCATTTGCTTTATTAGCATAATAGTCTAACAACCACTGACTGGTATGGCTACGAAGTTAATGTTTTTGTATGATTCTGCCTACACATAAAGGCATATACAGACTTTTATTGATTTTCATTTTAAGTAAATTAATTAATGTTTAATTAAACTTAGATAAGTCAATTCTAATTAAATATTTTTTAGTATTACATATGGTGTATATACATATATATATCCACATTTTATCATATCAATTAAAACACTACATCATACACATGATACCATTACACTATCATATAAGGTGAGAAATATACTACACCGTATGCAGGCGGGTGACCACTATACAATTACAACCACAATGTGTGAATATACTACATCGCACTTAGATGAGATTTGAATCCAAGATATCTCGCTAAAGAGAGTCTTGTGATGACAATTAAACTAGGCCACGTTGGCACCAATTAGTAAATCTTAATTGAAGATTAGTCAATCCTAATAACAATTAATTAATCTTAATAACATACGGCCATATTAATCCTAATTAGCCCTTATTTAATCCATGGTTAACAATTAACTAATGCTTTCTTAATACTTGTCTTATGATTGGGGCCGCAGGAATTTGGTCATGTAATGTAATATACATATAAATTAATTATGTGACCAACTTTTACAAATCAATATACTTGTCCCTGTAGTTGTAAAGTAGCAGTGTATATGAACAATTTTAGTATTAACTTTCTGCAGAAAATCATTAGGTTTTATGATATTGGTGTAAACTCTCTATTCTTTCATATAGCCATTTCTGCACCGTTTTCGACTGCTCGCGAACTCCGAGTCAAGTATCTGATAGTGCATTATAACATTATGAAACCACAGTTATGTGACTAGTAGCTTTTCTCATCATAATTTGATAATATAATCATTAATTAATTATTTCTTAAGGTACATCTAAACAATAAAGACTTTCTCTATAAGCAATCAATTGAAATTATTCGCTTCTTTTCGAAAAAATTATGATATCTCCTATTTTATAAAATGAAGTAAATATTGTAGAATAAATCGACAATAGCAGTTTACTTCCTTCGTTTATTATTAAATGTCCCCAACCGTCAAACCACACGTATTAAAAAAATGCAGAATTTATCTTTATAACCTTATTAATTATCATAATAAATGTGTATATACAACTATCAGCAATTTGCAAAAAGTGTCGAATAAGGGCAAAATAAGAAAATTGTCATAACTATATTCTCAATTTTTTTATTTTTTTTTGAAATGGGACACATATTAAGGACAAAAAAAACTAAATAAAACACTTATTTAAAAACGAAATGAGTATTTACTTGGTTAGTTGGACGGTTGTATATATCGCATTATCATCGCTGATGAGATTAAGAGACTTGCAATTAGAAATGATAGTTGGGCCAATTGTAGTGGGCTAATCACTATGAGTTATATAGGTTGATTATTTTTAAGCTAGAAATTTTTTAGTCTTATCTTAAATTTTCGAATGAATAATTGGGGTTGGAATCCTTTTATTACTATTTACTAAATAAGTATTTTAGAAAACCCTACGTCTACCAATAGCATTACTATCGTCGATATATTAATTTTTTATTATACAAAAGACAAGCACAATAGAAAACGCTGGGAAATCCAATCTACTTCTTTTTTAGGCTTTAATATAATCTTTAATTGATTATTCTTAGAAATTTCTGTCGTCATCTAATGATATGCGACGAAAAGATCAACATGAATATGATTTATATTCATAACTGATATTGTGAGTTGAGTAGTTAATCACAATAAATAGAAGACTTACTTGTTGTGTAGTTTGATTTCCACAGTTCGATCAAATTCTGGCATTCTGCTGGTGAATCCACTACTTTCGGTATCTACGTGTGTGCCAATCCGATGCAAGAACAATTCTCGATACACAGTTCAATCAGAGAAAATTAGAAATTCTCTGATTGAACATACATATTATCTGTGTGACAAAACAATTCAGTTCTCACTATTTACTCATGAATTCAACAATTATGTTCTTATAGAGAAATATATATTACTCCATGGGCCCAAGGCCCATGAGCTTGTATTTCTTTTGTCTGCATTAATTAATTAACGGTACAACTTTAATTAATTAAAGCCCAATATCCTAATCTTATCTATATATCTTTCAATCTCCCACTTGAACTAGTATTAGATATAATACGAAGCTCCAACTTTGTACCCTTGAGCGGATGAACAATACACATAAAAGTGTGATCCTACAGGCTCACACTATCGACGATGATCTAATCAAAGTATGGACAAAACTCCTATATTGCATTGTGCAACGAACTTGATATATGAAGAACGTTTACATAGATTCAGTAAACTAGTCTTTATATGAAGTTTATGTAATATCCTTTCATTCACGAACCACTCGATTGAGCCAAGCATTTGCCATGTGTCTATCCAAATAGCTCAATTACTTTATCTCATCTTTATTATATGACCCATTCGATCATATTCAATTACTTTAACTGAATATATTAGATTAAATGCATTTGGTCCAGCCCAATAGTTAAATCGAACAGCTCTGGAGAGAGGAGAAGGGGGCAAGCCCAATTCTCATGGAGCCTAGCTGAAATAGAGGAGATCGAGCCTAGTGGAGAACCCATATTTAGATCCGTTCCACAAACCAGACCCAAAGCATGGACCCGACTCGGAAAACCGACCCGTCATGCGGCTAGGGTTTCTTCTATGCCCCGCTACCACATCCTTGTTTTCATCTCGCCGTGCCGCTGCTACGACGACGTCGCCCCTCCGATTTTGACACACCGAAAATAACCGCGACGACCGGTCACCGCCTCCAAGGCTACGCCAGTCAGGAAAAATCCGAGGAGGACGAGCCATAGTAACTGCCGATTGATCCTCCTTTTTCCCATGTCGCGTCTGTCGGGCATCCAACATCGACTCTACCGATCCCATCCCCACGTCGCTGACCGCCATCGAGAAGATCCACGCCATTGGATCGTGTTACGGGGCTAACCACGCCTGGAACCGCAACAGTTTGCGAGGGGGTTTTGCGACTGTGTTCGCGCTGCTCCGGCGACGAGCCTCGCGCCCTATCCGTTGCGACGACACCGCAGCGACCACCCACAACCTCTAACACGTCACCCCTGTGATCTGCTGTCATCTCCAAGGCTGCCTGCCGTGGCTCCACGGTGAGCGGCCATGACCGCCGATAGCAGCCTTGTGCGTGACAGATCCAGCGGTTCTAAGTTGACAAAAAAAGTAGATAAAAATAATCACGTGTTTAATAAAAATTATAAAATATAGCGTATCAAACACGAATTAATAGCTAGTGTAAATAAAAAAATTTGATGTTTTATAAATAAGAATATTTAAAGTTCATAAAATATTATAAAATTTCTTGTAGCCCAATGGATAAAGTACTTCATATCTTATTATTGGTCAAATGATCAAATCCCATCAAGCCCAAACTAAAATCATTTTTAAGAAATATTTGAAAAAAATCAAAAAATCGATTCAAGCGGTCACTGATTTCCTGGCGATCCATTTGATTTTTAAAACACTGAATGAGATTCATAATAACCAACTTCTATAACCGGTTATTAATTGATTTTGATTTGATGACTGTTTAAACAAAAGGAAAAAAAGAAAAGAAAAGAAGCAATGTCGTCTTAGTAATCACCTAATCAAATTGTATTCAATTTGGTAAAATGGAGTGCCAAAATTTCAATTCCATTCAAACACAATAATTCTCATAATTAAACTATGGAACCATCAAGTTCTTAAAATAGAAAAAGAAAGTTAGGCAACCATCACTTACATTGATATTAACATATAATATATGTCCTACTACGTAAATTTTTACCATATTAAAGTACTAAAAACATTTGAAAGGCGCCAATAATGTTATTAGGTTTTATTTTATTTATCTTAATAACGAGAAGAGGCCCATCATGAAATTTGCGAAGTATATTACTAGGCGCTTTAAATTAAAGTCCATTAATTACGTGCACAAAAATATATTTTATTATCATTTAACTAAATAACATAGCCGGTGAATATGCCATATATTTAACTTTCCATCCACACATAGATGCCTGAACCTATTATTTATACTAATTTACAATATATAGTAATTTCACCTTATATGAAATATTTTCTTACTTTATGTAATTATGTAGTGATCTCATTTATATGATGGTGCAGTGATTATATAGTTTCCTTATGTGACTAAAAAAAAGTTAGGAGACCCAAAGTGTACATACTCAACATCAATTTAATGTTCACTATAATTTCCAAGACGGAACAATAATTAGCAAAGATTTACAAATCAAATCTCCCATAATCCCAATATTTAGCAGAGTTTAGAAATCATAAATCTTTTTATTACCCCTCGAACAAAAAAAGAAAAAGAAAAAGAAAAAGAAAAGGAAAAGGAAACTGAGGCCAGTAGCTTCATGTTTGCAGCCACTACATCACTCGCTGCTGTCAGTTTTCAGAGCTGATCTTTTTCCTTTTATTTTTAAAGTTTTTTGTGCCTTTGAAATTGGCGAATTTCCATTAACATTTCTTCCCTTTTCACGCCTGAACAGAAAGTTACAGTTGATAGGTTCTCTGAAACTGTGCTCGAATGGGTTTAATGGGTCGTCTCTTCTCTGATTAGACTTTCGTTCGTCTACTTATATTTTGCGGGTTTTCTGTTTTCTTCTTCAAACTGCAGAGACAAGGGAGTGAGTGGGAAAACGGGGGCAAAAATGAACTACAATTGCAAGTGAGTGCTCTTCTTAAATCTCGGCTGAATTTGGTGGCTATGTGCAGATTAGTGGCTTTGCATTTCTTTTTGTTGACGTTATTTCTGTTGGTCTGTGATATAATTGCTGCTCTTTTGGGATGACAACTCTTTGGGGATTTTGATGTGATTTTAGTAGTGAATGCGCTTTGGGCTTCGATCCTTTTGATGATTTCGTGGTGAATTTCGCGCGTGATGTAGCGATTGATTCACGGATTGAAGTGTAGAAGAGCGAGTTTATGTTTCTAGATTAAGTATTGATGAATGATTTGTTGGGTTCGTAATTTTGGAGCTCTTTTCTCGTGAATATGTGCAAGATATTCAACATTTTGCATAGGGATGCTGTGTTTAAGGTTTTACTCAATCTGCTGAATGTTATACATTTTGGTTATTTTTGTTGCAAAGTGATTTCTTGGTGAATTGCTCGTGTTATGTAGCAATCGATTCGTGGATTGAAGTGTAGAAGAGCAAGTTGTGTTTATAGATTGAATGTTTCTGAATGATTTGCTGTGGTCTTAACTTTGGTGCTCTTTTTTAGTCATATTTGCAAGATGTTTGATATGTTGCTTGGAAATGATGTGCTGAATGGTAATACATTTAGGTTATTTTTGTTGCAAAGTGAAGGTGTTACAGTTATTAGTTCATTTTATGCTGAATGCACCCTTGTGGAATTCCAGCATCATGTTCTTCACTATATTTATGGCTTGGTGGTTATATCATTGTGGTCTTGTGTTACTAATGTTTTTGTGCATACCAATTCACATGTTACTAGTGAAATGTGGGATTGGCAAGGTGATGATTGCAGTCTTGAAGATAATACGAGCATAGGTGAATCTTTTGGTCCTGCTCTAGATCTATCATTCATGATATGTTTAATTAAATAAGCCTATCTATTATATGGTGTTGCAAAGGCATTGATGTGTAGCTCATGTTCTTACTTTGAGCAGAAATACCTAAGTGCCTACTGAATGGATTGAGCCAAAACGAAGAGCAGCTCCCTTGTTCTTTTGATGATGTAACTACACCAGTCAAGGCTTGTGGAGATTTAGCTTACCATGTAGCCAACAATGGTAGGATGTCACATTTGCTTTCCCACCATTCCTATTTGTTATTTAATTGCACTTAGTTTGCTTTAATCTTTTCTTTGTTTTATTGATGACACCACTTTTCTAAATTAGCTAATATACTTGAAGAGGATGATGGATGACTTTGAGAGACCAGTGGCAAAGAGTAGTATGTATTGGAAAAAGTGGTTCAGAATATCTACGTATAGGTTCAGTCCTAATAATGCATTGTCTACAATATGCTTATGCTCGTTTGGGATGTTCTTGGTTTAGAAAAATGAGCCTCACTGCCAGAACGCCCGTCTGAATGAATCATGTTTTATTTTATCTAGGCAAATGGAATATATGCGTAGAGTACTTGCATAAACAGCCTCGTTTCCATTAGAACCAAGAAAAAGGTTTGTCTCGTGCACAATTGACCTTCAATGCATTCTATATGAATTGCAGAAGTCACAGGAACGGGAAAAGAGTTAGAAGAAAACAGGGAACCTCCCTTCCAAGTAAAAAGGCGTAGGACTCTACAGTTTGAGTCTGAAGTCCTCGGTACCCCTCCTTTCCGTGATGACATGTTTCTGAGATCTAAGGTGATGCTACCTCATGCTCGTATTTTGAGAATTTCCATTCCTTAGGCTGTGTGGTTCTGGTATCCACCAAATTTGATTGAAGTATAACTCCACCTTCCAAGTGCTTAATAAGAAGCGAACTCCATCTCAAGTTGTCATGTCTTGTCTAGTGTATCGTCACGCTCCATTCTTCAATATTTTTATCCTTTTTCCTCTGACAATTTTAGATATGAAAAACCTACATATTTAAATCAAAGATAGTCTCTGATGTTTGTTCAATGTTCAGGAGGCACAAGATTCACTTGAAGATGCTATTACTGATATGTCGGAGTGGGTTAATGGATTTGCAGGTTCGTTTCTTATTTATATATAAGATGCGAATCGAACTGATTTTGTCGTTTATAGTTATGATTCTGATATTTGAAGCAGGCCCAGCTGAATCCAGCAGCGTGTATTTGGAAGAAGGGTGGATTGCGGATTGCTTCAATGATGACGAGATGCATTTCAACGCTGAGGATATGTACGTCTTCTTAATCTCATTCTTCAACTTCACAAGTGATGATTTCCCTAACTAGCTTCTAGCTTTTCCCATCAACAGCAGTGGTGCACCCGTAGCATTTGATGTTCAGGCCAACAGCGGAGGTACACAAAACACTTGTGTTTGTCGATTATGGCTCTACATCTGCATTTCCTACTTTAATTCCTTATAATGGATAATGTGGTGTTGCAGAGGTTTCCAACACTGCTCCTGAATACGATGCTAATGCAATTGAGAAACATTCAGTTCATTCCCCAGGCAACGTTGTTTTCAAAGGTAATGTTTCTCCACACTTTCTTTGGTTCAATTATAATGATTTGCGTGGATAAACCTGAAGCCTCATCGTTTTCATCTATTTTCGACACAAGCAGGTAGGAAGTCATACATGCGCACACCTCCTAAGCTAGCCTCGTCCGTTGTCTACCCGTTCACCTTCATCAAACCATGTGGTGTGCACGGAGACGTGACCTTGAAGGACATAAACAAGCGGATACATACTCCGCCCGAGTCAAAACAGAACGAGCAAGACCCTTCCGTTCCTTACCCTACCTCAGCATTTTCTGGGAAGCCCGTTGTTGGGAAGACCAAGATCCGCACAGAAGGCGGAGAAGGCAGCATTACAATTCTTCGGACCAGAGGGTAAGATGCCTTTACCGACTGTGTGCTCATTTATCTTCGTTTCTGTTGCTCGTACGAAGCTGCATCAGGCGCTAACTTAATATTGCTCTTAGTCTTAGAGTTACATTAATATATGGTTCTACTCCCAAGTTTTTCTTGGCAGAGCTGTGTTCTTTACATATTTTCTGTATGCTTTGGAAATTGCTTGAGGATTGGAGCTTGTACTTGATCTTTTTGTATGCTTATGTGACAAAGCCTCTAATTCAAATTTGTTGTGTACTTAGAGGGTGTATCGCTGCTCTTTTAAACATCTGATAAGTCGTTAATGAGCTTATAAGTTATTGAAAATTGTTTGACAAAATAAGTTCTTAAACATCTTATAAGATGAAAATATTTTCCAACGGCTTATAAGCTCACAAAAAAATAAGTTCATCAACTCAATCTTATTTCCTCATGATTTTATAAGTAAGAATCAATTCAAAAAACTATTTTGATTATGTTTTGTTATTTACAACATACATTATTTCAATTCATCTCTCTTGATTGAGTCTCTCTCTAGCAAGGTTAATTATCAAACTATTTGATAACTTATAAGTTGTTGAGACATTATATATTGTATAAGTCTAGAAACATCTTATAAGAAAATCTTTTTAAAGATGGAACTAGAATATTGCGATCTTATTTCTAATCTATTTTGTTTAGGAGCTTTGTTTAGAAATGGAAATAATCCTCCCCCCAATAAAAATAAATTAAGATGATGAATAAATGGTTAAAGATCGAATATATTCCAACCTTTAGTTATTTTATCATAATCTTTTAAATTTGTTAATTTTATCTCAATTTTTAGCAATTATATGAATTATATCCCAATTTTTTTAATTCATTAAGTTTATTTTTAATTTTTCATTTGTATCATTTTATCAATCAATTTTTAGACAATTATTTCTAAAAATAAAAATTAAAGTGAAATATTAATACCATTTTATATAATTTAATTTTCAGAGCAAAATAATAAATCATACTCTGACGCGTCGTGTGATAGCTCAATATTGGAGTCAAATTCCGATGATAAAATTGATACAGGTTGAAAAAATTGACATAAAATTGGTAATTTAAAAGATTAGGATATAATTAATACAATTGTTAAATATTAAGATAAAATTGACAAATTCTCAAAGTTTGGAATATAATTCATAAAATCACTAGAATTTTAGAGGTCAATTTCACCGGCCATTTTAATTACTAGTTTTTGTAGATGTGGTATGGAATCCTTCCAACTGTGAGAGTCACATTGCAAGATTTCACAGAACCTCTTCCAAAAGCCTGCTTGAACTCCCTCCCTCTCTCTCTCTCTCTACACACACACACAAACATTTAGCGGTTTGTTCAGTAACTCTTACAAGAGGAAACAAGAATCTCCATGTTTGTCCACCAGCACGCCTGCCTCACAATGTATCTGCAGCCGCTGGAAAATGCACAGTATCTTGGAGTAAGTAAGAAGAATACCAGAAACGGGCGGTGGTGCTTTTGTCATGGTGCGACGGTGCTGCATGAAAAGAGGGGAAAATTTTAGGGATTTCAAGAATTTGATAATTTTGGTGTGATGAGGGAGACATGCAGAGAGAGACAGAGAGTGAATAGAAAGAGATGTACGGAGGGATCGGGACAGCGGTGGCCGGGACGCCGATAGCCAGCGGTGGCTGCTCGCCGGAACTTGAGAAGTGAATGAGGGGAGGTTTCTGGTGTACTCTAGATTATTCAGGTATGCGGGATATCCGATTGCGCATTCGAGTGCGAAAACCCGCTTCGGGTATTCAAGATATCCGATTGTGCATTCGGGTCGGGTTCGGTTGGAGATTCTGGTGGAATTTGGAATGTGGGTACCATAAAACCCGATTCTATTCTACTCCATACACACAAATTAAGTTGAACATGGTATTAGAGTAGTGTCGATATTCAATGGCAAATGTTGCCGGGAGAGCCTATCAAATTTGGCTCATGCATTTGAAGTTGTCGTATATGAGGAAGAAGAAATCTCAAAAATAGTATAGCAGACGCTCAAGCACAAGCACTAGAGGGATGCAATGAGGGCATGAATAAACGCATTGGCAAGAAACAACACTTGGGATAAGTGCCAACTACTAGATGGGAAAAGACATGCTAGCTATAGATAGGACTTCACTATTAGACAAAGACCAAATGGATCTATTAAGAGATACAAGGCTCGGTTGGTAGTCAAAGTGATACACCCAAACATATGTTGTATACTATTCCGAGAATTTTTTACCTGTTGCCAAGATGGATACATGGATGCACCTTCAGGGTTTTCAAGTGAATTTGGAAATAGAGATATATTTCGATTGAAGAAGACGTTATATGGGCTCAAACAATCTCTAAGAGCTTGGTTTGGAAGGTTCGCAGAGGCTATGCGAAGGTACGAGTATAAGTAGAGCAATTCAGATCATATCTTGTTTATGAATAAGTGAGGTGAACACATTACTTGTCTGATCATCTACATCGATGACATGATTATTATCAGAGATGACTCAGAGGAAATAGGGAAGATAAAGAAAAACTTATTTACCGAATTTAAGACGAAGAATTTGAGAGCTCTGAAGTACTTTCTTGGCATTGAAGTGTATTCTGAACCTTCTAGCAGAAATCAGAATGTTGGATTGCAAGCCGGCCGATATGCCAATTGCAATGAATCATGGATTGCAAATAATAGAAGAAGCAAAATTAGCAGACTGATGGAGGTATCGGCGTATGGTTGGGAAACTTAGCTAATGATGTAGAAGTACTAGCAACATACCAGACCTGATATTGCCTATGCAGTTGCAGTTGTTAAGAATTGTGAGGTGTCTAAAGGGGACATTAAGCCATGGACTTATGTTCAATAAAAATGGACATTTGAAAATCCATGGCTACACATATACAAATCGGGCTGGGAATCCGATGGACATGAAGGTAACCTTGTTACTTGGAGAAGTAAGAAACAAAAAGTGTAACCCTCTCCAATGCATAAGCTGAGTTCAGAGGAGTGAAAAGTGGGCTAACCGATTTTTTTTGGCTTTGGAAGTTAATGATAGAACTTGTCTTCCATCCAATAAAGATATGTCAAATCTTCTGTGACAATAAAGCCACAATTAGCATTTCAAAGAATCCGATCCAACACGATAGAACAAAATATGTGGAGTTGGACATACATTTCATAAAAGAGAATATATAGGTGAGAATTGTAGAATTGCTATTTTTACGATTTAAAGACCAATTAACTGATATATTGACCAAAGCTGTGAACTCTAGAAATTTCGCTGAAGTATTTTACAAGTGAAGTATTGGTAACCCCGTTACATTATTTGAGGGGGAGTGTTGGAAATTTTACTAAAATTAGAATGAATCAAATCTTGTAAAAAAATAAATAAAATTTTCATGTATAGTTAAGAATTGAAACCTATAAAAGGTTATGTAACAATCATGAGAAATGAAATAAAAAACAATTCTACTGTTTAATTCTGTTCTACTTAATATGATGTTTACCAAATACCATGTTTAACACATTGTTATCTAGATTCTAGCTTTCTTATCTAATAGTATTAGTAGCTTAAATTAGTTAGAAGTTTATCTGCGACATAATCCCACACCATGAGTGACAAAGTCGAAGTAATCACAAATTTCTGAAATTAAAGAACAAACACCTCAAAGTGATCCGACAAGTCTACGCTTGACAACTCATCCGTGTGATTGTGATGGGTTTGTCGCATATATATAATAATTCTTGAGAGAGCATATATCTGATATTAGCAAATATAAATTGCAAAAATAAAATAAAATAATATTGATTAACTAAACGCAAAATGTACTTTGTTACACGACACATCTGTCATCGCCATTGAAGTCTTATGTCAAACTTGATCGAAGATTTTAAAAATGTAACTGTTACTACCAATGGCATAGAAATCCAAAAAGAAGCATGCTAATTAACTCAAATTAGGAAAAGACAAAATTAAGATTTATTACTAATTCTTCCAAAGGAATAGAACAATTATTTTTCAAGTAAAACTTCAACAATTTGAAACCGCCCCAAACTCAATATCTCATCCAACAAATCAAATCCTTGTCAAATTCTAATATTCTAATCATGAGTAATTGTAGATGCAAACCCTAAATTATTGGAAGCAAAAAAGAGGGGCAGTTTGGTCTATCCGTGGATATAGTTTACAGGTAATTTAGTTGGAGTAGGATGCACGGAACAGTACAATTGTCTATATCCTATATGTCCTAGTATCTTTGTACGGTTGTACCTTGTCCCATAATGCAGTAATTCTATCTCTCTCAACTCTATTTTCTCTTCCTAGTAAAACCATGGATAAAATATGGAAAACCTCAATTTTAGGCAATCCCTGCGCGTTTCTCTCTCTTCGTTTCCTTTTCTAATCCTCCTTTTCTTCTCCTTCTCCCTCTCCACTTATCGCTCTCTCTAGCTCTTTCTCTCATGAGATATATGGTTGATGACCCGAATTTCTTCATTGATTGCTTGGACTTTTGAAAAGGTACTCAAAATTGCTAGCCCCGTTTTTGCCTCTCTATATGACTACTGTATTTTTTTTTTGGCTCTTTTGAGATGTATTAATTTCGTTATTTTATTTAGATTAAAGAGGTTTTACGATTTTAGAAAAGATAGGGTCGTTTTCTTTGGGGGTATAACTTTTTGAGGTAAGATTGACTATTTCTCGTTCAATAAATTATGCAGCTAGAATGGTTGGTGATGCCATGTTTTATCAGTCTTTTAAGTAAAATCCCTTTAATTTGTTTTCTTTCTTGAATGATTGGCCTTCTATTTTCAATCGTTGAGATCCTTGAAGGTTTTGAGCAGCTGTTGCGTTTTGACTTTTCTGGCTTTGAGGTCCCATTTGGGTACTTTCACCAAAAAAAACCCTTAGAAATCTCCTTTTTATTAAGAATGTTGAAGTATTATTGTTTGTCTTGTTTTATTTATAGTATTGGTGCCTCTTGTCGATGACGATGTTAAGAAATAGTTTATCTCTTCAGAAAAAAATCTGATCTTTGTTGAAGAAATTAAGCCAATTCAATTTAAGCAGGTTGAATTATTTTTGGTAATTGATTGTATTGGATTGGTTCATATCAATTGGCAGAAGAAATTTCTGAGTGTATCCAAATATGGATGCAAAAACTAATGAAGAAGGGCCTAAAACTGAAAAATCATGTAATGTGGATACGGGTTCCAAATTGAAGAACCCTGAATCCTATAGCAGCAAGAACATGATTTTTCGGGCAGATAAAGTCGACCTCAAAAGCTTAGATGTGCAGCTTGAGAAGCATCTAAGCCGGGTTTGGTCGAGAAACATTGAGAGCCAGAACAACCAGGCGCCTAAGGAATTGTGGGAGATCGATCCCTCAAAGCTGGAAATCCGGTATCTAGTGGCTCAGGGCACGTATGGAACAGTTTATCGCGGCACTTACGATTCTCAAGATGTTGCTGGTACTTCTACGTCATTAGCTTATTGTATTCAATGCTCTTTTATGTTGAACTACTTGTCTGCATTATCTGTTTGGGACAGATGTGTGGAGACTGTTGATTTTGTCTCGTTGCTTGATGCTTCATGTTATTTTTATCAAACTACTAAACGTTTTATGCCTTGTTTTCTTGTTCCCTGTTGTAATGGTCAGATTTGTTGGATGAATGTTGATCATGTTTCCTGAATAGTTTAGTGGTAAGGAAAGTAGGTAGAATCGTTTGACTGCTATGCATTTTGAACTCGTATTATTTCTTCTCTGGTTGTTCGGGATGAGTTCTGTTTCCTGTATTTCGTTTGCTCTCGTCTCCTATATCTTCTCTTGTATTAGGCATCCACAATGTGGTCGTTCTTGGACACCTTCATTTGTACTCTTTATGTATTTGAGTTACATAGGAACAGTTGGTCTGTGCTGAATTTATTAACTCGTGCACGTAAATGTACTCTAAGGACTAGTTTCCTCTGTAATGAGCTGTGTCGTCGTGTTACGGAAGCTCTCAGTAGTCTTTGCTTTGATACTCAACTGTTGAAAACCAACAGTTCTCCTGATGTTACCATCAAATGCCATATCTTGTGTTTTAAGTACATGATATAAATATTCGGATGACAAACTCGAAGTTGTTATCTAATGTCAACCTTAAAGTAGCTTTGTGCGTCGTATTGGTTTCTTCATCTTCTTCATACGAGCCTTTATTTGTGTTAGAAATATTCCAGTTGCGTTTTGCAGCTAATTTCAAAATTATGCATTTATCTCTCTTTCTCGTTATTATTCCCCCCTAAAGAGAGAATCCTGTTTCGTCCTTTGCTCCCTTTTGTAAGATCTTTCCATAATATCCTCTCGATTTCCCTCTTGTTCGAGTTTTAAAATTGATATTATTTCTGTTTTATAGTGAAGTTGTTGGACTGGGGAGAGGATGGCATGGCCACAGCTGCTGAAACAGCTGCACTTAGGGTGTCGTTTAAGCAGGAGGTTTCCGTTTGGCACAAGCTCGACCATCCAAACGTTACTAGAGTATATACCATGTCCTTAACTTCCTAAGTTTGTCATTTTCTTGTACAGTCCTTTTATTATCACATTATCATTGTTGTTGACAGTTCGTTGGCGCTTCAATGGGGACTTCGCAACTCAAGATTCCTTCAAAAAACCCTTCCGATGGTTATACCACCCTTCCATCGAGGGCTTGTTGTGTTCTTGTGGAATTTGTATCCGGAGGGACGTTGAAGAGCTACTTATACAAGAATAGGAAAAAGAAGCTTGCCTTCAAAGTTGTTGTCCAACTTGCTTTGGATCTAGCTCGAGGGTAAGCATCCATTACTCGTATATATCCAATCAAGATTCTTGTAGTAAATGTTGACGTTGTCACCTGCATCTCGCAGACTGAGTTATCTACACTCGGAGAAGATCGTGCACCGTGATGTCAAAGCTGAAAACATGTTGTTGGACACTCAACGAACATTGAAAATTGCTGATTTTGGCGTTGCTCGTGTGGAAGCTCAGAACCCGAAGGATATGACCGGTGAAACGGGAACTCTTGGCTATATGGCGCCAGAGGTAACTGTAACTCATGTTGAATGCATTCTTCCCTCTAAATCTGGATCATGATTATCTTGCCCGATTGATTTAAGAATATTGAGATCGACGCATGTGTGACGTGTCAGGTTCTGGACGGGAAACCCTACAACAGAAAATGTGACGTTTACAGTTTTGGCATATGCTTATGGGAATCATATTGTTGTGATCTTCCTTACATAGACCTCAGCTTTGCTGATGTTTCACATGCTGTCGTTCGACAAGTAAGACTTCCAAACCAAAATCAGATCAAGATTCGTGAATTTTTTAGCAATTAACTCTTATTTTATCGAAGTTCGCCATCTTTGCTTCAAGATTATGACATCCACATTTTGTAAACTACAGAATCTAAGGCCGGAGATCCCCCGGTGTTGTCCGAGCTCTCTAGCAAACATCATGAAGAAGTGCTGGGATGCGAATCCAGAGAAACGGCCCGAGATGGACGAGGTGGTGAGGCTGTTGGAAGCAATCGACACGAGCAAAGGAGGTGGGATGATACCCGAAGATCAGCCTGCAGGATGCTTCTGCTTCGCGCCTATGCGCGGTCCATGAGCACCTCCTCTCCTCACTCCTGATTCATCGAGTTGATCTGAGATGTTCCTACACGGATTTTTTTTTCAAAGTCTTGATCAGCTGGTGAAGAAGAGTTCATCTTTCTAATTTTTTGGGAAATTATTGCCATTTGTTGTAATTCCTTCAGCAGTTTTTACTGCAAGTGATTGAACATATTTTTAATAAATTATCTGATGAAGTAATGCTTTTTGCTTTTGTTTGTGTACTCGTTTCACTTCCCCTTTCTTTCTAGAATATAAATCACGAGTTATATCAACCTCTAAAAACTGATAGCAGATAAGATGATGATTTTGATGAGTTTTTCTGTTATACTCAAAATTAGTGATAGGACATTAAAAATCTGAGTCATTTATTTGTTATAATAAAATGATGAATTTAAATAAGCATATTATATATTTTATGGAATGACTAATTTATAAAAAAATAATAATTAATATTTATATTAATGCCTCCTTTATGGTCCTATGGCGCTTGATGGTGAATCAATTGAGACTTCACATGTGAAATTGCATATCCTATCATATATTCTATCTGCCCATTAGCCAGTGTTCTTCTATTTTGAAAAAAGTCTTGTCAAATAAATTTATTTCAGAATTTCATGCAAAATTGATGCAAAACTATCAAATTTATCACTTTCTGCTCTACGATACTGCTATAATTTTACAATTCTTGGTGTTCGCATGACAGTTAGTGATAAAAAGAGTAACTTTTCACTTATCATTAGTGTATATAAGTTGATATACGACGTAGATCCAGATGCTTGATGGATTATTTTACGACTAAGGACACTTATTATCACTACAAAAAAAATCGGAGATTACATCGGATTTTCCGACGGATAAAATTTCTTGACAAGGGAAGATGGATTTCTACTCAGGCCATAGATAGATGTCGTTGAGTAGTGGATTTTCAATGGTTTTTGCTGACTATATCTCCACGATTCTTTTGTTTGAGAAATGGGGAGCGTGCACGTAATTCTAATATCCATTAAGATATGTCTCTTTTTATAATGATTGTGATAAAAAAAGAAACCGTTTCTATAAGTTTTGAAAATAAACATCCCCCAATTTCAGTTTAAAAATTACTTCCATATCTTATGATATCACTTAGGATCAAAGACACGTAACATCCTATATTTGATTGCAAGAAATGACGTTGAACATTAATCTTATAAATTAAGTTACATTAAAGCGGGTTTTTCGTTTTCCGATTTACAAATGTTTCATGTTTTAACTAATTTATATACAACTTATCGTAAAATATTCATTTAAAATATATTAATTTACTAATGATATATGTTTAAGTTTTGTAAAGTGGAGGAGGGCATAAATACCTCTAATCGATCGAGATAGGGTTATGTTTGGTTGATGTGATAACATTAGGATTTTGGACTTATTAATGCTGGAGCTTTGCTCTATTGATATATGACGACGAAAGCATTGAAAATAAAAAGATCCAATACTCGAAGACTTTTACGTAATGTTAGTATTTTATTGAGATTGAATATATATACTATTCTAGAAAAAATATTATTTTATACTTTAACATTTCAATTTTTTTTTAGAAATATATTTCTATATGTTCGAAATTACAGAAAAATACTTAACCAAACATTTATTTGTTTCTTCGTTTTTTGAATTTTGCATGCTGTTGCACTGACACGTCAACATTGTGCTTAATGGACAAAAACGCTGATTGTAGTGTCTATTGGTAGCCACCCAGGCTGCCTCGCGTATGAGTGCCGGTGCAACGCCGAGGTCCTTTGTCGATTTACTTCCAAAATTCTGTAATTCCCAATTCTTGATTATACTCAAAATCTCAATTAAATTGTTCTAATTTTTTTTAATCCGCATAAAGAAAGCCCAGAAAAGGTTCAATTTCTTTTATGGAATTAAATAAAAGCAACGTAAAAAAATTACGTGGGACTTAAAAATAGCCTCATCATATTAACCGGACATGTCTCATCCATTGCAACAAATGATAAATTGTGTGTATTTTTACAACATTTGTTGAAAGTAATATTGTGATTACAAATTGTGTCATAAGTGATGATTTAATATACCATTAACTCAAATGTAAACGACTATTTGAAAATTGTCCCCGGATATAAGAGCCAATGAAGGTATCTATTCTTGGGAAGTGCAAAGTAAACATCTACTTGTATGAACACTTGTAAATCATTTCCAATCAATTGAATTGATAAAAAAAAAAAAATAGTTGCAATTAACCCTGTAGAAATTCCATCTTTACACTGAAATTTAAATATTATGTAGTTACTAAAGTTGAATAACAATCTAAACCGCAGATTAAAAAAATATGAAAATAAGTGTGAGGGAATACCATGCGAATAACGATTATTTTCCGATGAATCTAGTCAAATTCATGTTTTTGGCACAAGTGGCAAAAATGAATCTAGTCTTAATTCTGCGGCAGATTCATAAAAAAAGGGGTGATTTTAAGCTTCTTCCCCACTTATTTTTATTTTTAATTATGCTTTGCTTTATTTTTATATTATTCAATACAAAAGAACACTACAAAAACAATTTCCATTTTGTCATATTTGCAAGTGAAACTACTGTTTTCATCGCAAAATATTTGTTTACCGAAATCTCAAAGAAAATTTATCACTATTTTTTTTTCTTTAGCTAGAACATTGCAAATTTGTACCAGCGAATCTCAATTAAAGCGTAACTTTCAAAGATATATTTTTCTTGAGCGACACACATGTATTCGACTAAAATCCAACACGCACTCCCTTGTCGATCACTACAAAAAAACTTCAAAACAACGACGGACTCAACGACGGACCATGTACGGTCGCCGGTCGACGACGGACCAACGACGGACCAACGACGGAAAAAAGGCGCAATCGTTAACAACCACACCAACGACGGATTAACGACGGAGTGCGGCGG